>BGPR01003280.1:28395-56499 GCA_013235015.1 Araneus ventricosus | reverse complement strand
ATGTTTGTTTTGTCTTAAAAGAAGTCTTATGAATGTCAATCGAGAAGCAAACAATTTAATGTTTGATTCTATTGTATGCATAGCCAAGAAATTTGATTTTAATAAATGCATTATTTAGTGTTTCTTACCTTGGAATTAAATCGAATGATATCACTGTCTCCATATTTTCCCAGCTCTTGTGAGGTTATTGAAATTTCCTAAGCTTTATGCGGGTTGAAATTACTCCTTTTGATTTATTGAATTTACTTCTTTTATTAATTAATAATCGTATACACTATACGATCACAATTTAGATTAAAGAGGACTAAAATTAGGTTTAGTATAAATAATAACAACATGGCACACTTCTAAATATCAAATACTTTTCACAGCAGTTGTTTAGGATAATAATACGCATAAATTATGATATTCTTCATTTGAAAAATCCAAATACTCCTAATATCAATCAAACTGAGTGTACTTTTAAAAATACTTTTGTAACTTTTTCTTAATTTTTTTTATTGATTAAAGAAAATTAAACTTATCTATCCATCTATATATATAAAATTCAAAGTATGTTTGTTTGTGTGTTTCTTTGTGTGTGTGTTTGAACCCTATAAAATTCCACACCCCTCTGCGGATTTGAACGAAATTCGTCACAAATGTTTCTTAGAACCTAGAATGATTAACTATGCTATTAAAATGTTGCTAGTCCCTCTAAAGGGGATGTAAAACGGGTTAAAAGGTTTAAAGTTTCTCCGCTATAACTTTGGAACCTATCATTGCCCAGAAACTATTTTTATACCATCTTAAAATTCAAAATATTAGCTTTTCAGTGACACCTCTTGAATTTTTGTACACCTTTTTCTCTTATTTTTAATCAATGTTGAAAATTAACTTAAACACAATTTTTAAGAATGCTTTTGTTCATTCCAGTGTCTTTCAAAATGCAAAAGCACGCGAGTGATTAAACAGTTACATAGTTTTATATTTCTTTGTTTCATAACACAAGTTCTTAAAGTTAAATTGATTTCTGTAAATATTTCTACATCATCATTGGTTTTGTGATCACGTGATTTTAGTTCCTTAGAGTTTCATATTTTAGTGTTTCGCCGAATTATTTTGCACTTTTAGCTATCAGGTTAGAAAACTTAGCTTTAAAGTAAATGAATCGATCTTTTCTGCATTTAATTATATCTCTGAAATCTTAAGAACACTTTATCCATGATTGTTTAAAAAAATGTACATATAAATAAGAGCTATCCGCTTTTGAACTGAACATAAAAAACGTAAAAAAGACGTTTGCGCCGCTCAGAGGGTTAATAACAAGCGCGCTTTCACCAATGTTAAGGTTAAGTTTTTTTCTGCGGATATTTGGCTTTGTGATCGCGCGATTTTAGCTCCTTAGGTTTAGAAAG
Organism: Araneus ventricosus; assembly: GCA_013235015.1. Taxonomy (NCBI): domain Eukaryota; kingdom Metazoa; phylum Arthropoda; class Arachnida; order Araneae; family Araneidae; genus Araneus; species Araneus ventricosus. The sequence goes on along the minus strand of BGPR01003280.1, from coordinate 55,102 downwards.
GTTTAAACAAAAATTAAAACTGACAATTTTTTTTGAATCCTCGTTAGCATCATCATGTTGCATTATCATTTCCTTGCATCGTCATGTTGCATTATCTGAATTTCTTGGAATCAGAATTCTAATTTCTGAAGAGTTGATATTAAAATATCTGTGTGTGTTAATACATCATACATACTACGTGTGTGAAATTAAATATGGTTATTTCTTCCTTACAAAATGCCTCCTAAGTAACGGACTTCTCTCGGATCAATCACTCCATCAGGTGAAAACTCCCGATTGCTGCGTTTGACTGAAACCTCTTTACAGACTCAACAGCGACTACAGCATCAACGTATTAGACAAGCAAACTTACGGGCATCTGAAGAACCTGTACAAACTCAGCAGCGCCTACAACAAAAACGTATTAGGCAAGAACACCTACGGGCGTCTGAAGAACCAATACAAAATGAACACCGTCTACACCCAGCTAAAAAAAAATCTGCAGAATTTTTTTTTTCTGCAGATTTTTTTTGAAGACAGAAAAAATCTGCATTTTTTCTTCAATTTAATCTGCAGAAAATCTGAAGAAAATTTTCTTATTATATTTTTCTCTAAATATTCTGCAGATTTTTTTGAAGGCATTACAATCTCCATTTTTTCTGTAATTTAATCTGCAGAAAATTTTCTTATTATATTTTTCTCTAAATATATTCTGCAGAATTTTTGAAGACAGAAAAAATCTGCATTTTTTCTTCAATTTAATCTGCAGAAAATTTTCTTATTATATTTTTCTCTAAATATTCTGCAAATTTTATAAGACAGCAAAAAATCTGCATTTTTTCTTCAATTTAATCTGCATAAAATCTGTAAAAAAATTCTTTTCATTTTTTTTCTTTAAATATCCTGTTGATGTTTTGAAGACAGAAAAAATCTGCATTTTTTCTTCAATTTAATCTGCATAAAATCTGCCAAAAAATTCTTATATTATTTTTCTCTAAATATTCTGCAGATTTCATAAGACAGCAAAAAATCTGCATTTTTTCTTCAATTTAATCTGCATAAAATCTACAAAAAAATTATTTTTATTTTTTCTTTAAATATCCTGTAGATTTTTTAAAACTTTACATTTTGTCTTCAATTCAATTTGCAGTTATTTAGCAGATTTTCATAAAATTATTAAACTTGACCAATATCTGTTTTTTTTGATGATTTAATTGCAATTTCATAATATCTACATTTCTCTAAATACATATTTTGCACCATATTCTCTAATATTGCAGCTTTATTTTCCAAAAGATATAAAATAAAATTAGAATGTAATTATCATTATTGTTTAATTCTACAGCAGACAGGAGTTTCAAAAAATTTTCCAATCGAAAATTATCTTAGGCACTAAATTTTTTAAATATGTCACTGAAAAAATGAATTCTAAATTAATCTTTAAAATAAATATTTGACGTTTTACCATTTTAAACTTTTCCCCCATAATTTAATTAATTTCCAATTAGTTTTCCAACTGTCTTTCTGATTAGCTATTTTCCTCCAAAAAGGAAAGAAAAGTGGAGCTTGCGCCCTTTGGATGGAAAGTAGGCTTACCAGAAAGATAGAAGGTGAAAACGAATTTATTGAAACAGAGAATCTAAATATTACTACTCTTTTCTGTTACTCATAACAAAAATATTACTAATCTCATCTGTTACTCATCTCTACGGCTGTGAAACGCGTTGACTTTGGTTGATTTTTACACCACTAGATGGCGCCACGAGAGCTATGGTGACGCTTCAACTCAAATAGATTAATTTATCCCATCTTGTGTATTTCCGCTGGCGTTGTGGTTAGCGTTCCAGCCAGTGAGCCATAGGATCGTGGTTTCGAATCGCGGACAGGCTGAGTTTAAAGTTTTGTCACATTCTGAATCAAGTAAGTTGAATCGCAAATGAGATTAATTAAATTAATAATTACATTAATTGAAATTAATTATTAAATCTTGACTGTAGGAAAATCTGCCGAAAATCTGAAGGTATTGGGAACATATTTTTTTTCAGATATTCTACATTTTTTTTCTGTAGAAAATCTGAAGGTATTTGGAGCATGTTATCTTCAGATCTACACATTTCCTTCAAAACATCAGAAAATGTAACGTACGTTTTCATATAACATCATTTGGAACCACAGCTGTCGTTCGCGGAGAAGGATCCATGTGAACTTTTAAAATACAAGGGCAAATCTACCACAGAATTGGGTCATTGCTTCCGTTCGAAGATAGGACTCCGTAGTTTTTACAAATTTATTTCATTGGTGAGGAAAACGTTGAAACCAACTAACGCTGTGAATCGATTTCCGGTACTAGAAGATAAATTGTGTTAGATATACAAAGTTTACTGCATCTCCATAAAGCTTTGGTTCAATTATTTAAAATGGCTTTAGAAATGTCCATTGATCAGTGCATGTTGATAATCCGAGCGGACAGAACGCCTGTTGGAGAACATGAACGACGTTTCAACGCACCCACAGTTAATGAAGTGGCAATAGTCGTGGTTGCGGATGGATCGGATAGGAGGGATATAATTATCCAGAAAAGAGGTGAAGGTCTGGAACGTATTGTAGAGACATATCGATCTTATGACTCTCTACAGTATCCATTATTTTTTGGCAGGGAGAGGACTGGTACCATTTCCATTTAAAACAGACAAACCCAGATACAGGATTAACTACAAGAATGAAAATATTAATAAAATAAATGAGATTATCCCCAAAACGTTAAGGAAATTCTATCAAATATAAATCTGTTGTTGACGCTGTGATGGATAAAGAGCAGGCTGTATACTATAACAGAATTTTTAAATTCTTTGAACCAACCTGGAATGTCACCACACATGTTGAATCTAAAAGCCAACGTAATTCAAGCAAGTATTCTTACAGGCTATAATAAAGGAGTGAGCGTTTTCATTCCTCGCATTCCTGTTATCCCACGTGATATGCCATTTGAATTTAAACGCCTTCAATTTCCAGTTCGTCTTGCTTTCGCAATAACTATAAATAAATTTCAAGGTCAATCTCTTAGAGTTGCCGGTATCAACCTAGAAACTCCATGTTTCTCCCACGGCCAATTATATGTTGCATGTTCTAGAGTGAGAACTGCAAGGAATCTTTACATATATGCTGCAAACGGCGAGACTAAAACTGTCGTTTATCCTAAAGCTCTAGAATAGTTATGAAAAACTCTTCTTTATTTTTAAAATTTATTTTCATTTGTACATTATATCGTAGTGTTCAACTTAAACCAAGAAAAAATGATTATTTAATTTTTACAATCAGTGATCCTCTCATATTTCTGTGTAATGCAACCCAACAACGAATGCATTTTTAAACCTTATAGTTAAGAATTAGGTTTGATTAGCTGTTGTACCCACAGTTCCGCTCACAGTTATCTACTCTGTATGCATGGAAGAAAAAGCAAAAGCAAACATTCTAAGTTGACGCAAACATATACTTTCGTGTTGTTATATTTAACCCTTAAGAGCAATTTGCGATTTAAGAGGAACAAATAAATACGGACAGAACCGCGAGTAAAACGGCTAGTATTTAGAAAAAAAAACAGATAGTACTCTGCCTGTATTGCTTTCAGTCTGACCTTCGGCTTTTTTATATTGTATCCATTTCGTGTGAAAGTATTTCACAGAGGTCCACTGTTCATTATCCACTGTTTTGAGTTTTAATAAATACAAACAAAATCGTTTAGTTTCAAAAATAACACTTTATTTTGTTCTGAATCTTCAACTGGAACTTACTTAATTGGATAGTTTTAATTCCAAATTATTAACATAAAATCCAAAAACTACAACTAATTTAACCAACTTACAAGTTTATACTTTTATTGGTACAACTGAATCATTGCAATTAATAAGTTAGGCGAAGGAGCTGGTCACCGAAAATGGGAAGTATTATTACAACTGAACGCAATTTCTCGGCTACGTGAATGCAGTTTTTATCTTACTCAGCAAACTACCCAATGTTTTCCATGGAAGTGACATTTTCTCCGGCCATCATTCAACGCAGATGCACAGATTTCCAATTAGGCAAAAACAAAAAGTCGCCGAGAAGTTGTTTGAGGGGAAGAAAAGTTCATGACTACAGGAGATAAGAAACATTCTTCTAATCTTGTCGCAGAAGAACGAGGGAACAGCAGCTACCTGTCACTATTCGTGTGACAGAAAGGTGTCCTGTTGATGTATGTTGTCAGGAGTTGTCGGAAGTTTCTTTCTATTCGACGTTCTTTTTCACTGTTGTTTGTTTTTGTCTCGTGGATGTCACCAAACGATGGTTTCTTTGTAAAGAGCAATATCTAAACCTTGGTATCGGCCACAGAATGATCATTTCATGATCGACGTTTGGATAAGCATTGACCTAAATATGCCTAGTGATTTATTTTGAAGACATGAATGGCGAGAATAGATAGATTATGCGTTATGGGCAATACGTCTTTGCGTTTACAAAATAACAATGAAAAGCTCAAAATGAACCGACTTCATTTGTAACATAAAATCTGTCTGAAGCAGAGCATATCCATCCAGATAACTCTTCTTTAACTAATGATAATTCAGATGGTATCAAATAATATGACTATAATATTATAATAAGCCTGTCTATTCCAAAAAATGTGCATTCGTTACAATCCGGATCTAAAATTAATCAGTTTTAACCGGGATAATTTAATTTCCATCTTTGCATTTATTTGGTGACTACATACGCAGACTAATTTTCACTTTCCGCATTTTGTGACACTGCAACTTTTACCGTTTTTATTGATTTCCTGTGTAGTAATCTTGGCATACTGTCGTCAGCTTTTAATGCAGTTTTATAAATTATCATGCATTTCATGCAACATATTCATGATTGATTCTCCCACCGTGGAAACCAATACTGGCCGCTTGAACTTGAATTAGAGGGGTTATGGGATTTGAAGCAACAAAGGCTGTAATCCTCAATAATGGCCTTGTCCGCCAAAAGGTAAGAACTTGGCTTCGAGACCGAAGAGTTCCAGGTTCAAAACCGAATTCCAACGATGATTCATCATGTATGTGGGCCTGATGCAAGTTGAATCTGATGTCGAGGGTTAAACGTGCTAAGATTGGTGTAATGTCCCTGCTGAAGTGACGTCTTTGTCATCTGACCAAGGTACAAAATTATGAGTTCCTTACCAAAATAGCCCTTGTGTTGCTTCAAAATGCTTCAGTAATTTAACTAAACTGTATTATGAAACTTAAAGCCAGTGCAACAGCTACATATTGAAGATTTTGTTTTAAATTAAACTAACTTAGACTTACTGTATAAAGATTCAGAAAAGAATTATATACCTATTGGCGTTTCATGTTTTATTCTTCGCTATATTTTAAATAATTTCAACACAAATTCTATTGAAAAGAAATCTATTTCAACGAGTTGAATTATCCAGCAAAAGCCAGGTTATATTATTACTTCATGGACTCGTCACCCTCTTTACAGAAAAGACACACATTCATATGTAAATAGTTTGAATGCTGACAGCAGTCCTGTCTAAACATTTCAAAAAAGCATCAGTTGTTCAGTGCATGTTTTGTGTACTTTAGACGGAAAATAAAGAAATTTTGAATCTGCCTGCGTATTCAATTATTTAATATTATGCGTCGTCCCTTTTCGTATATAAAGGAGGTTTGCAACCAAATGCAAATGTTGTAAATACTTATTTATTTATTTAAAGAAAAGCACACTACAGAGAAAACTCCATTTACAGAGTGCTCACAAACACACAAAGAACAAAAGTCACAATGAGTAAATAAAAAATTTAAAAAAATATGCCTTAGAAAGCAAAAAGTAGAAAACAGAATACATAAAATCATAAAACTTAACTTAAACGTATATATAATTAAAAACGAAAACACATAATTACAAAACTTTAAGACACATTATGACACAAAAAGCCGTATTTTTTAAAAATTTATAGTTCATTTCCAAAAAGCAAGGGTCAGAAAGTCAAAACACGCAAACACCGAGTCTAATAAAACCACACCAGGAGTTTAAAAGTTTAAAAACGTAAATACACACTTGAGATTAAAAAAATACAACACTTAAGATAAAAATAAATCAAACACGGCGCCAAAAAACTAGTCGAATACATAAGAACACGGAAAATCAAATAGCATAAAAATCTAAAATGTTGTAGAAAGGCAAAATAAAACATATCTTGTATTTAAAAGATGCAAACATTTCGACTTAAAAGCACCTAGAGACATATTAAAAATGTCAAGTTCATCAGAGAACGTGTTAAAAATTTTATAAAACCTATATAACGAGAACCTGTTAATATAATTAAATTTTGAATCTAAATTTGGAAAGGAACTCTGGTTTCTTAAAAGTCTGGCGGGCACAGCGAAATCTATTGAGTTCATTATATCATTACAATCAATAAAACTTTGTAAAAGAAAAGAACGCAAGAAACATCTCGTCTGGAGGATAAACTAGGCATATTAAAAATATTACGTAGGAGTGAAGAAGATATATCATGCAAGTAAAATCCATTTTTTTTGTAAAGTAAATATCTCAAGAAGTTGTTCTGTATTCGCTCGACAATTTCTATTTTGTTTCGGTAATTGGGATTCCAGATAATACTGCAGTATTCCAGATTGGAACGAATATGAGCTCAATACAAGACCTTGAGGGTAATTTCACTGGAAAATTCTCTGGTTCTACGCTTAAGAAATCTAAGCCTGCGATATGTCTTAGAGACCATGGTATCGATATGTTGGGAAAAATCAAGTTTGGAGTCAAAGATGATACCAAGATCAGTGATTGTATTTGAGCGTGATAAAACAAGGTTGTTAATTTTGTATACATGAGTCAAAGGTTAAGCCTTTCGAGTGTAACTAAGAACACTACATTTTTCAATGTTTAAGTGTAATCTGTTGTCTATGCACCACTTAAAAAGACAATCAAGATCTCTTTGTAAAAGAACAGAATCTAAATCGGAACGTATTGAACCAAACAATTTCAAGTCGTCAGCAAATAAAAGGCATCCAGAGTACTTAAAAACACAAGTAAGGTCATTAATGAATAAAATAAAAAGCAGAGGTCCAAGATTAGAGCCCTGTGGGACACCGGAAGTACTTGTAAACTCATGGGAAACAGCATTATTAAAATAAACATAGAGTGATCGCTTACATAAGTAAGAAAGAAGCTAATCAATCAGATTTACATGAAAACCAATACCTTGTAACTTTTTTAAAAGAATGCGAAAATCGATAGAGTCAAAAGCCTTAGAAAAGTCGGTGTAAATAACATCAAGTTGAGAACCAGATTCAAATGAGGAAATAATTTTATCTGTCAAACAGAATAAATTAGTGGTTGTTGAGCGCTTTGGATTGCACCCGTGTTGAGATGTGGAAATTAGGTTTTTAACTTCGTTGTAAAACTTTTTATGGATTATACTTTCGAAAATCTTAGAAAAAGGACTTAAAATAGCAATAGGTCGATAATTTTTGCAATTCTGTGCATCACCCTTTTTAAAAACAGGAATAATTTTTGTTTGCTTCCAGACTCCAGGAAACACTTTTGTTTTTTACGAGAGGTTAAACAGAACAAGAAGAGGATAAATCAAAAACTCTGAGCATCCTTTAATAATAAAAGAAGGTATATTATCAACACCCACAGTTAGGGAAGATTTCAATTCACTGATAGCCAAAACAACATCATAATAGGTAACATTTTTGATTTTGACAAGATCACCGACGCAGTCGCTTTTTCATTCATCATTTCCATCAGAGTCCGTGCTAGGCTTGAAAACAGAACTAAAATAATCAGCAAATGCATTTGCGATATCGCCATCATTATTATAGCGCACGTTATTATAGAATAAACTATCAGGAGAATTAATTTTTTTATTTTTAAAATAAGACCAAAACCTCCTAGGATCAGAAACCAGATCATTTTCCATATGCCGAAGGTGAGTGTTGTAATCCTTTTGGATATTATGTTTAACAGGAGGTCTTAGGGATTTAAATTCATCAAATAAATCAGGATGAACACCTTTTAAAGCTAATTTACGGACCGTGGCTTTCCTTTTTATTAATCTCTTGGTTTCCATTGAGTACCAGAAAGGAAATCTCAAAGTAGCATTTTTTTAGAAGGAAAAGTACTGCTGAAAACATGAAGAACAGTGTGCGATGAAAAATTCAATAAGCGCTCAAACTTACTTAAAAATGGGGAAATGTATAACATAATAAGTAGCACATAGATTCCAAACTTAAAATTATATTTTAATAATAAGATCTCTCTTATCATGTTAGAAATTTTCATTTTAATCTCAGATACGAAATCTATATGATAGCTATTATAGCATGTCGGGATATAAATCAAGAAACACATTCCAATCAACAAAAATGTAGAAAGATTGAACATGCTAAAAAATTCGAAATCTGTAATAACCTCTCCGCATGGATCGAACACTGTGATTAATTTACTCATTCCAAAGCTAGACTATGACATTCCATATTTATAACAATTTACAACTGCTTCTCTTGATATATATCAATCTTGGCCTAGATCATTGAATAATCATACTTTCTTCAAACATTCCCTTTCTCCGGTATTTTGATCAGTCATTTCTTCTCTTCGTGATTTTCACATTTATCAAAATCTGACATCATGTAGTATTTTTTATATTACAATATTCATGGCACAAGCTGTTTCATGAAAACTCTACATTAAACTGCGAAGAATATGAAATAATGTTGCTTTTAATAGATTTTCATGTTTTGAAATTTTATTGCTTAATATTTGAACAACTTATTTCCTTGAAGTTCTCAATATCTTATTTCTATAAAAGTAATAATTGAAATACGCCATTCTGTTCTAGCTTTTTTTTATTTCTTACTTTTGTTCTTCAGTATTAAAACTCCACTTTTTGGTTTGGTTTGACATTAGAGATGAAATTCAGTGCTTATGGCTTCAAATAAGAATTTTTTTGCATTTCAGATTGATTTCATCCCTTGACCAATCATCGATATGATTTTAATGCGTTTACTCTTCTCTTTTTGACCCTTCTTTTCACTATTTGTACTATATCTACCACAGCGCTTTTGGTATTGCAGCTTTTAGCGCATTATTTGCGTATATGTTGTATGTTAATATTAATTTAGGACAATTTAAAAACACTATTGCAATAATAAATTTCTTGATTTGATTTTAACTGATATTGATTTTAGTCTTATTTCTGTCTGGCACAGTGATAGACCTTCAGTTCCCGAGGACAAGCATCATCCTACTCTGTCAATTTCCATTTGTTTTGTTGCTGACCACCCCAATAATAAGAATGTGAATAGATCTAGATATGATTTTAAAAGGGCTGACTTTTTAACTATGTGGTATTTGTTCCGTGAGATTGACTGGAGTTTTTTACTGAATTTTAATGACATTCACAAAGCAGTTTTTAGCTTTTATATATAGATGTTCTTAGTCGTACTATTCCTTTGAGACAAACTGTTACAAGGAGATTTCCCTTCTGGTACTGAATTGAAACTAGAAGATTGTTGAAAAGGAAAGCCAGGTTCAGAATTTTGGCTTTAAAAGGTGTAAATCCTGATTCAGTCGATGAATTTAGAACTCTATACTCTGCTGTTAAGTATAGTTTCCAAAAAGATTATAACACATATCCTCAACTCACGGAAAATAATCTAATTCCGGATCCTAAAAAAATGGTCTTATTTCAATAATAAAAAAAATCAATTCACCTAACAGTTTATCCGATAATAACGTGTGTTACAAGAATGATGCCGATATTGCAAATGCTTTTGCTGACTATTTTAAATCTGTATTCAAACTTAGCTCAAACTATGATACAAAGGATGAGTTCAAGAGCAACTGTGTCGGTGATTTGGATAAAATCGACAGCGTTACTTATGATGATGCAGTTTAGGCGATCAGGGAATTAAAATCTTTTCTAACTGTTGTTGTGGATAACATTCTTTCTTTTATTATTCAGGAATGCGTAGAATTTTTCATTTATTCCCTTCTTATTTTGTTTAACCTGTCGTAGAGATCAAATGTATTCCCTCATGTCTGGAAGCAAACAAGAATTGTTCCTGTTTTTAAAAAAGGTGATGCAAAGGATTGTAAAAATTATCGAGACATTGCTTGCTATTTTAAGTCCCATGTCTAAGAGCTTTGAAAGTATAATCCATAAAAGGCTTTTCCACCAAGTTAAGAACATAATTTCTTCATCTCAACACGGTTTTGTTCTTAAACTTTCAACTGCCACTAATTTATTTTGCTTGACAAATAAGATTATTTCTTCATTTCAAATAGGCTCACAACTTGATGTTATTTACACCAACTTTTCTAAGGCCTTTGACTCTATCGATTTTGGCATTTTTAAAAATAAGTTACATGGTCTTGGTTTTAATGTTAACCTGACGGATTGGCTTCATTCTGATTCATGTAATAAGACACTCTATGTTTATTTTAATAATGTTGTTTCACGTGAGTTCTCGGGTACTTCCGGTGTCCCACAGAGCTCTAATCTTGGGCCTCTACGTTTTATTTTATTCATTAATGACTTCACTAGTGTTTTTAAGTATTCTGAATGTCTTTTATTTGCTGACGACTTGAAATTGTTTTGTTCAATGAATTCCCATCTAGATGCTGCCCTTCTACAGTGATCTTGATTGTCTTTTTAAGTGGTGCGCAGACAACAATTTACACCTAAACATTGAAAAATGTAGTATTCTAAGTTATACTAGAAAAGCTCAACCTTTGAATCATATTTATAAAATTAATGATCGAGTTTCATCACGCTCAGATTCAGTCACGAATCTCGGTGTCATCTTTGACACTGAACTTGAGTTTTCCCAACACATTAATTCCATAGTCTCTAAGGCATATCGTAGACTTGGAATTCTTAAACGCAAAACTAAGGAATTTTAGAATTGCCCTGAAGGTTTTATACTACGCTCATGTACAATCCAGTCTGGAATATTGTAGTATTATTTGGGATCGCAATTACCGTAATAAAATTGAAATTATTGAACGAATTCAAAACAACTTCGTGCGATATTTACTTTACAAGAAAAATGGAATTTACTTACTAGATGTATTTTATTCATGTCTACGTGATATGTTTAATATGTCTAGTTTGTGTTCCAGACGAGATGTTTCTTATGCTCTTTTCTTTCAGGTAATCAATGGTTCGATCGATTGTACTGATATACTGAGAGCTATAAATTTCGCTGTGCCTGGCAGAACTTTAAGGAACCAAAGTTCTTTCCCAAATGTGTATTCTAAATTTAATTATATTAACAGGTTCTCGTTATAAAAATTTTATAAGACTGTTAGCAGGATCTCTGGTGAACTGACATTAATCATATGTCTCCTACTGTATTTAAATCGAAATGTTTTCAACTTTTAAATACATGACCTGATTTCTTTTTCTTTTCTTACTCTTGACTACACATATTAATATTTTCATGCCTTGATCTAGTGATTGTGTGTGTTTAATTTTTTGGTCGTTTTTTCGTATGTCGTTAGCAGAAAAAATCACTTATTAATATAATAGGTGGACTTCGCTTCCTGATGAGCGGCTTGCCATGATATTCTTCAAATTATTACAATTTTTCTCTTCCTCCTTTTTTCGTCTTTTGTTTCTTGTATGTTTTTGATTTTTTGTCTTTTGTTGTTATATATATATATATATATATTTGAATAAATCATATGTCAGCAGAAAGATATCGAAAGATAACAGTGTCCTTGAAGCCATCGTGCGCTCTCTCCGTGCTAATCACGTGATACGCGTTGGAGTCTTTTTCCCTAAAAGTGGAGTGTAATTTTTTAGAAATGTAATAAGTCTGACAATTTATGAACGCTCCGGGGTCTCTCTCCCCTGGTAGCTACAACAGTGGCGATAATATGGCAATAAGATGGCGGTAGCTAAGCAATTTGAGAAATAATGTAGGTAATTAAAATCCGAATGAATATGTTTCTTTAAACATAACGTGGCACTAAATCCTAACTATATTCAAACCTCTATTTCTTCTCTAATGTGTAAATATAATCATTGCAATTATCTTCATTCACCCATGTTTACTTGTATTAAATAAAGTTATTAGTATTAAACTGAATTACCTTCAATTGTCTTCTTATGTAGTCCCCTAGGTGCGCGAGATAGATAATTTTACTTTTACCTGCAGGCAGGTTTGGGAATTTAAATACCCATCCCTCATATAGATTTGTTGGCTTCGCCCGAGATAGGAAGATCAATTCCTATATATATATATATGGCACCACCCAGCCAACAACATCAGCCAATATGGTTCCGAAGAGTAGCCAACAACTCAACGTCAAGAAGGAAGATACATAATTTGCTCCACTTTCTCCAAAGAGAAACCAGTCTTTTCCGTCCAGATCCCAATTAATTGTTTTTTTTTCGTTCCTTCAATAGTCTTCTCAGTTGAGCCCAATGCTTTCGTCCCATTCCCACATTCTTGGCCAACATTTTATTAATTAGCAACTTCAGCAACCGAACAACCTCTTCCTCCAGCGATGAGGGAAATTAAATCCAACCAAACTTCAACTTTCCTTCATGCGTCTTCATCACTCCATCCTTTCCTTTGGAGATGGAAGGTCCCGTTTCACCAGTTCAACATTCAACTTCGCCTCCTCTTCAGCTCATCATCCCCTAATGAATTCAGAACAGCTTTGTCGTTCTTTCAGGACTTTCTTCCAAGATCCTCCGTGTTTCTCCTTCAAATAGAGTTCCATCAGCTAACTCCTCTTCAAAATCAAACTTTTTAAAATACTGTGCGGCTCATCTCTCTGTTCTTGTGTACATTTTTATGTTATTTTTATTACTGTATTAATTTGTTTTTCATCTTTTTCCTTTCATTTTCTGTTTTTTTAATGTATTTTTTTTCTTCGTATAGTCTTTCTTTTGCATTTTTGTTTTTATTATTTTCTAGCTATTTCATGTATAACTGTGTAATTTTGTGTTTTTCAAGGTTTTATTTTCCCATGTTTCCAAAATATTTTTTTAATGTATAGCACAATAGCAATCCTTCCTTTGCTCCTGTAAATGTTTGTAGACTTGTTGCGTTTCACTAGCAGCGGCAGAGAAACGCCCAAGTTTAATTTAGAGGTCACCACTTGCAAGCGTGATTTCTCTTCCACTTCATGACCACGTTACTGCTTAAATAACTATATGGTTATATTGTAGGGCATGGAGTGGTGTTATGTTATATTATGTTATATATATATATATATATATATATATATATATATATATATATATATATATATATATATATATATATATATATATATATATATATATATATATATATATATATATATATATGTAATAACTTTAATTTTATTTCAAATTCTAATAATATATATTTTAAAGTCTTAATGTATTCCAAAATCACTTTTCTTAAACTCCAGTTTCGTTCTATTTCCCGCGCTGGAGGTATATTAAATCTCTCGTCTTGGCATATTTATTACTAAAAGAATATTTTAATCGTTTCCACACGTGCACAAATCGCGAAATCAGTGACTCCTTGACACCATGCATCTTCCCTAAAATGCTTACGTAACGCAATAAAAATAGCCAATATTCCCTTCACTTTGATCACGTGTTATATTGTTATTCCCTTATCTGAGAGAATCGGGAATTTTCTGTACACTTTTACAAAAACACTTCAACTAAGATGTTGGTATGTCCGCCACTCTCCAAAATATTTCTATAATAAAGAAAATTGGTTAACAACTCGACTGTTTCATGACTGCAACAACGAAAACATTTTATATATAGGTCAATTATCAATTTACACAAACATGCATTATATTTACAATATATATAAATTTTAAAATTAAACTAAATAACCCCATCCATAATCATACATTCCAATTACAAAATAAAATTTGACTTAAAAACTGGCAGCATTAATACTTATCAAAGCTTGAAACAGACAACCTATTTGAAAATTACAACATTCAAAATAGCCAACCAGCTTTGAGATTGGTTTGTCGCATTAATCTAGATTTTGCGACACCAACCCTCTACGAAGCCAATTGTTGGACAAAAGATAAATGGGAATATATCCCCAAATCATCTTTCAAGATGAGTAAAAAAGGAAGAAAATATCATACTATTATACTTACAAGTAACAAAGATTTATATAAACACACTATTATACTACATACTATTCAGAAGAACTCATAGTTTTATGTATTCGATTTATGTATCTAACCATAACGTAAGTTCCGCATTTACAGAGAAAATGTTATTTTAGATTTAAGCGTTTTAATACAAATATAAAACACTATAAGGAATATTAAATTTAAATTAAATTCAACCTGTTATAATAATATATATTAGACATGCCTATAGATAAATAATAATTATTTATTATATGATGCAAATTAAATCTTTAAAATAGTGGCACCATCTACCTATGAAATAATATATTAAAATCTTATTGCCATATATATATATATATAATATACGATCGTGAAAGGATAATTTACGAGGAAATTTAATCAGAGAATAAATAAAAAGAAATATGGTAATTTATTGGTGTTAAATATTTCTTATTAATATAAGCATACAAGAAATCTTTAGAATACCCATATCTCAAAGCATTTTCAAGAAATGTACTAATATGGGATTCTTGACTATTTCTGACTGTGACTATAATATTGCTTCTGTGAACATAAGTTAATACAATATTTTTATATATTAAACGATTTATGTTACTATTCCAATATGGTAACCTTCTAATATTGAACTGAAAAGTGTTTCTTTTATGAAAATTCTTAGTGCTTAATTTATTACCAACTATTTTTATTTCAAGCTCAAGAAAATCTGCAGAAGAAAAACTGTCATTAGTTTTTAGTAATATCGAGTATTCTGGATAAAAATCAATTTGTGGTGTGTAGTGTTCATCTGTTGTAAATATTTATAAATCGTCAATATATCTATACATAGCATAAGAATTATTGCTAATTTCCTTCTTCATAATAGTGTAAATATAAATTAGCCAGTGCATTACTAGCAAGTTCTTTAATTTTTGGTGCAATTCATTGTCAAAGCTAATATAATTTTCTTTTAAAATAACAATTGCTAATATTCTATATTTTTTAATATTAATCACTTTATTTAAGCCAAAATCTTCATGAATCTGTAATAAAATTTCACCATATATTCAATATCTATACTATTGAATAAATCTTGAAAATCAAAAGTATGAACTAAAAAAATAATTATATCTTTAATACCTTTTTTAAATTTCATAACTATTATTAATAATAGCCGTATTATTTTGTACTTTTTAATTGTTTTATAATCTCTTGCTGATATTTGTGTAACATTTTACCTGTCGTCTTTACATAACGATCCCATTCGTTACGCTTCTAAATTTAATTGGATTTTTATGAAATTTGGGAGTTACAAAAATATGGGGATTGTTCACTTTCTCAGAATGTCGATTTAATTTTTTATCAGAAGCTTTAATTCTACTCTTATTCTCTATTTTATTCTATATATGTATAAATAGTTTTAAAATATCAGCAACAGCAATTATTTTTTTCAAAATGCTATTAATCTCAACAGGCTTGCATACTCAAATTTCACAACAATATTATTTAAAAATCACAATAATATTATTCTAAAAAGCTCCCTAACGACATTCAGGTTGTTTTAAAAACATTGTAAAATGTAATATTTTCAAATAGAAATTTCATGATAAATTTTAAAGCAAATCTGAAGAACCGAAGAAGGAAGTGCTAAAGATTGAAAGCTGCAGTTCATAACCTAATGCTTTCAATAACTCCTAACGCGACTTATATCACTCAAGAATATAATCATAGAAGTTTGAAAGATTTTGTCCTAGCAATATCTAACTACAGTTGACATAAGCTATTCTACACTGTCCACTGAAATTTCTTTTATTGCTGATGATTTTGATTGTGACGATGAGACGCTGAATATTAGGAGTCTTTATACTTTTGTTATTGTTTAACAACGGATTCGGAATCTCTCCGCGCTTTTGCGCATGCGCCGGCGAAGTTATTTTCATCAAAATAGGGGCAAAGTGAAGAATGGAAGGGTGATGTTTTCATTTTACTGAGCGTGATCAAACAAAGAACTCCGGAATTGCGCTAATGACTCATTGCCTGACACCCATTTCCGGTGTAAAATTGACCAAAAGTGATAGTCTCGGAAACTGTTGCTGAACAGTATTATTGTAATAAATGATTCTATGAACTGTTTCAATTTCGCCATTTTGAATCACAAAAAAAGGACAGTTAATAAACATAATGTTCTCAGTAACTTTTAATGCAACTCATTATTACCAATGAGTATAATCATAAGAGTTTCAAAGAAGCTGTAATTTGTTTAATATTTATATTAATGATCTTGTTTCAACTCTTAAATCAATATCTGTTGTTAAATGTTTACTATTTGCTGATGATCTGGTTATCATCACTGGTTACTGGTTATGGACCCAAGTACCAAAACGCGGTGCAAAAAACCTTATTGAAAGTCGATTAAACAAGGCTCTGCAGGTTCTCTCGGATTGGAGTGATGAAAATAGCATAACTGTTAATTTAGAAAAGTCAGTTTCGCAGTCATTTTTTCTCTAACCCATGAAACTTTCCGCCCAGAGCTACAGTATCAAAATACTTCGATTGCCAATACGGACAGTTTCACCTACCTGGGAGTGACTTTTGATAATAAATTAAGTTGGAGGCTTCATGTTGAGCGGCTCTCGGAGCCAGTCACAAATAGACTGAGTATCCTCAAGCGTTTGGCAGGATGTAAGTGGGGATGTGCCCGGTCTACAATTAACGCCACATTTAATACCTTTGTCCTGCCTTTAATAACGTATTGCGGTGAAGTCATCATCACAGCCCCACAACTGGTGATTAACAAACTCGAAGTACTGCAAAACGAAGATCTCCGCTTGATCACGGGTGCGATGAAGTCCACGCCGATTGATGCGATGTTACTACTGAGAGGAAATAAACCTTTCCAAGATATTATGAAAGAGAATGCTTTGGTTCTCTATGAAAAACTACTGAGAATAGAGATCTCTACTGGAGGGAATATATTATCAAGCCTAGACAACTTAAAACTCAGAATGGTTTTATCCGGAAAGTCCTGGACATTAGGAAAGATTTTGCGATTCCAGGTGATATACAACCTCTGTTGAAACCTGCAAACCCTTTGGAGATGATTAATGTCGATGTAAAGTTGGCTGTAGTGAAACCATCCAGAAAAAAAGAGATGTTGCACCAAGTATCCTGAGAAGTCTTGCCCCGGAGACTTGAGACAATGGGATCTTGCCCATTGCGGCCAGATATCCAGCTGGCTGCATATTTTTAGTGATGGTTCCCAGTTTGACTGCCACTTTAATCTAGGGACTGGTGTCTTTTTGGACCTCTTTTCTTTTCACGCCCCTGCGGACTTTATCGGTACCGCCTTTGATGGTGAAGTGGTGGCCATACGTATAACATTAATCTATTACTAGCTATCCATCACAAATTTGAAAATGCAGTCCTCCTCTCTGACTCTCAGGCAGCCAATCAATCAATTAGTTCGTTTGAACTCCCATTGACACCTGAGATTTCCCACTGTTAAGAACTTCTGTGAACTCTAACCCTAAAGGGAAAACGAATCATTCTTCAGTGGGTGTCTGGCCATTGTGGTCTTTGGGGTAATGAACAAGCGGACTTCCTGGCAAAAAGAGGTGCCAACATACTACAACATCCAAATACAGCTACTTCTTATTGGAAGATTAAACTGTTTCTGAAAAATTTGTGTACATCTAATTTTCTGGCGTGATTCCTTGCGGGATCTTCAGACTCGTACAGCTCTAAAAAGTTGGAGGAGGGTTAGCCCTACTTCTGTACCTGACAAACCTTCCGTCTGACCACTGGACACTATTTCCTTGCCGCCCATCTGCACCCTTTAGACATTTTTGCCAAACCTTTTTGCCCACTATGCGATTCTGGAGAAGTAATGGAAAGGGACCACCTGCTCCGATATGGGGCTACGGAGGTGTCGAGATATTGGGAAGCGAGAGCGCTCTTGGGGCAATGACTTCGGTCTTCTGTTTCTGTTACACGTTCTTTTGTAACCTTTTGGCCTTGCCAATGGAAATAAAAGAAGTTTCAAAGATCCTTTCCTAGCAATATCTAATAACATTTGATGTAAGCTATTCTAACCCTGTCCGTAATAAATTTAATATGTAATACATAAATTTATTTCATTGCTGATGATTATCGCTGCTACGATGAAACACCGGAAATTAGGAGGTTACATTTTTTTTGTTATAAATATAAAAATTAATATTCAGCGTATATGAAGCTTCCATTTTGAAATGACGTTGTTTTTCTATTTGTGTCGTCCAATTTCAGTTACGAAATATTTCTCAAAATTACTTTGCAGACTGATATTTTTTCCCTCTTTATGCCTGAAATCTTTTTTCTCAAGAAAAAGCATCAAACACGTGCCCACTTGTCTCAATATTTCCTGCAGACATAGGTTTTATTTCTTGATATTGTAGAACGAAAGCTCGATAAAGAATTGAATACTTCATTAATTATGCAGCTATTTCAAGAGAAAACTCTTTCGCAAAATTAATTATTTTTATTTTGAAAATTCTAATCAAAATCTCAGAGTGAATTATTGCAAAAGAAAAAAAAATGGAAACCCAATTTAGAAGGAAATTTAAGCGATATTAATTTTTTAAGTATATATTTTCGCAACATTCATTAAACCAAAAAATTTAATAAAGCTCCATTTCCCAGTTTTTATATGAAATATATTCAAATTAATTTTGCACAAAAAATTTATACATGATTAATAAATCCTTCTTTTATTCCTTCTGAATCAAACTATATTCTTATATAAACCTTTAAATTTCAAAGTACATTTCATTTTCATGCATTAAATGAATATTTTAAATGTGAAAAGCTATCAGCTTTCGAGAAGCATTTAATTTTGAAATAAAGTTAATCAAGAAACTGAATAGAGATAAAATATTTTTTTAGACACGAAAAAGCAGCTATTAAAATTATTCAATTGAGAGTGAATAGCAATTTTAATAATGCAGCAGGAAATCTATCACTAAAGTCATTTAGAAAATAAAAATAACTTTTGTATACTAAGAAGTAATGAATAATTTTTAACAATAAAATGTTTTTACAAAAGCGGAAAAATGTAATCTTTTCAGGAAATACTCGGATCTGAGAATACTTCCTGAATTTTAAATTAAGGCATATTATTAAAATTTTCATTTAAGCGCTATAAAGTTAGTTTCAGCAATTAAGTTATTTGCGTTTGTTTTAATTATGTCTATTGAAAGAAGAGGAAAATGATCTTCATATACACCATTATAAATATACTAATATTCAGAAGAGAAAATTTATGCATTTAATTTTTGCAGAAGGCTGTTGTGCATAGCTGAATTTTCTTTTTTTTAAAAGATGGAAAGTCAGACGAAATGTCGTTGTGTAGTTACAACGTTTCACTGCTTTACAAAAATTGCCTAAAATATTTTATGAAGAAACTGAGTTGAAGAAATTCATTTAAATTGCTTAATATAAATCATTGTGAATTTATATATATTTTTTCATTCCTAAGTATGGCAATTTTCAGAATAATTATTTAAGAAAGAAGTGCTACGATACTTTTAAATGAAATGTTTAATAAAACGGTTTTATTGTTGGTATCTGCTTTTCATGTGAATTCCAAATGCCCCTTGTTTAGTATCTAAAATAAAAATAATTTACATCTTATGATGTAAAATTAATCTCAGATTAATCAGCAATTAATAATAAGTAATGAAAGAGTGTCTGAGATACATGAATGATAGCATCAGCTTCTATTAACATGAAAACATTTTGCTGAAGGCTGTTACGGAAATCCATGAAAAGAAACTTTGCTTAGATAAACTACAATATACAATATATCAAACGTTTTTCTTTTTAGTAAACAGTAACTGCATTTTAAGTAAAATTATTAATTTGTAACAAAGTTTTGAGCAGAAAAAACACCGATTGATAACAGAAATCATGGAATAGAATAATTATTTTCTTAATTATATTTTATGAATTCAAATTACTTCTAAAAATTTATGAATTTTTTAACTCTTAATTTTTCTACAAAATTTCAAATATAATCGAGTTAGTTACATATCTAATTTTTAAACGTTTTTACTAAGTCTCATGAGTCGAAATGTCTCATGTGCGTGTGTGTGTGTGTATGTGTGTGTGTGTTTGTGTGTAATGTTGTGATTGATTTTTCACTCACTTAATGCACTAGAGTTTCGAAATTTTGAATATTTATTGGATCTTGATGACAATGCAATATTTTAATAATTTTAGAGCTCTCAATTATCAATTTTTAAAAACAATTCGCAAAATTACCTTTGCACTCGGTAGGTTTCAGTGGCGCCATCTATAGTATTGTTGATAGGGATTGCAATCCGGAAAACCGGATCCGGCATCATTAGACGTCTACCGGATCCGGCACCAGTTTGCCAGATCCGATCACTGGATCCGGTAAATTAAAAAAAAATACATGAAGCCGATTTCTTGAAAAAATACTCGCGTTGTTGCAAGAGTAGGTACTTAAATGCGTGGTGTGTACGAGTCGTTCGACGCTGACTCACCCGCTTCACATATAGACATTCTTATTGTTCAATTGATAGATGAATTATGTTTATGTTGCATTTACGAGTACGAGAATTATTTAAGTAAATAATTAGACTTAGAAATGAATTGAGTAACCATCCATATTTCTGATTTTTCTTTATAATACGACTGTCTTCTTACATAGTGACCGAAATAACGTTTTAAATTGTAAGTATGTACCTATTTGTGTTGCATTGCAGGTACTAGTCTAAAAGTTCTAAAACAAACATGCCACTTTTGAAACCAATTCAAAATGAAAACAGGAATATTAATATACTTACAGAATAAAAAAAATATGATGATGATACAAGACGAACTGATGATACATTTACTATGCCGGGAAAAAAAGTTGTAAGACTAGAAATGAAAAATATCTTAGAAAGAGTTGTTCAAAATGATAGCTTTAAAGAAAGCGTAGATAATACAGCAGAAAATAACTCAGATTCATCGTCATTGAAAAGTGATTGGATATTACAGAAAGAATTACAGATGCAAATCCAGCAAGATATGAAAACCTAGAGCATAAATACCAAAAAAAAGAGAAAGATTATGAGAAAACATTAAGAAAGGAAATGACTGCATGTGAAAGTGAAGGAGTTCGAGGAAAATACTTGTCTTCTATTCATAAGTATTTGTTGACAATAAAACCAACAAGTGTAGAAGCAGAAAGGGCTTTCTAGGCCGCTGGTTATATTTGTAGTTTTGTAAGAAGTCGATTGACAGATGACACAATTAACACTTTTTGTTTCCTACGATAATTTTTTCAAAACCAAAGTGAGTTTTTTTAATTGTTTTACTTAAAATAATAATTTAAAGTAAGTATATTAAAAAATACGAAGAAGTTCTAAACTCGTTATTGTATAATTGTGCCATTGATTTAACAGATTCATGTTGACTGTCATAATTATAAGAATGAGACTGCTTGGCGTGTCTAAAATAACTAATTATTGTGATCTCAGTTGATAAGCTTGATTTAGTTAGATTTAATATAAGTTACTTACATAATATAATTTACATTACAACTTATCATTGATGTCATTTGTGAAATTTAGTAAGTGAGACTGAACTTAACCGCCCGTCATTATCTAATTATTACTAAACTAATATAACAATTACAATTTAACTAGTTACACTGTACAAAGTTTTTATTGTTGATTCATACGTAAATGTTGATTAATTATAACAGTGTAAATAAAGTTGATTTCATAATAAATTAACGCTTTTTTATAAACTTTGTAATACACTCACTTTATCATCTTTTATACAGTTGATTTTGGAATGAAAAGGCAAAATAGTTTTGTTGTGTCCAATCCGGCCGGATAGCAATCAATAATTGTTGAGAACTAAAAGACTTTACACAGTAATTTAAATGTTTCAATAAAAATAAGTACATTCTATTATAGACCTTTTTAAGGAAATATTGCTTTAATTAGTTGAAGAAAAATGCATTTAAGTTCGAAATATATTTTGTAAGGTCAGAATTTTGTGATCGATTTTTCACTCACTTTTTAATGGCCTTGAGTTCTGAAATTTTGTAAGTTCATTGGGCCTTGATGACAACGCAATATTTCAGTAATTTTAGAGCTCTTTTCAACCAAATAATCTTTGGAATTAGTTCATGAAAAATTGATTCTAAAATCGCAAAATATTTATAATACTGAATTATGACATAAATTAAAGACTAAAAACTAGAAAATAATAAACATAAAAAAAAACATTAAAAAACGCTTTTACGAATGCATTAAAAAATAAAGAAATAATTTTTTTCTCAAAAATCTGGAGGTCAAAACAAAAATAAGAAAATCGTGAGGCTCTGAAAACAATAAGAGAAAGGTATAAAAGTAGCACCTCACGCTTTTACGATTTTTGTTTTGACCTCCAGATTTTTAGAACACACACACACACACATATATATATATATATATATATATATATATATATATATATATATATATATATATATATATATATATATATATATATATATATATATATATATAGATAGATAGATAGATTTTTAATGCATTGGTAAAAGCGTTTCTTTATATTTATTTTCTATTAAAATTTCCCTCATATTTCTCATATTATGTAATTTCCATGAGAATTTTTGCATTCCAAAACCTTGACTTGATTTGATTTAGTAAATTAATATAAAGAAACAAGTTCATAACTGCACTATATGATTAAAAGTATCCGTACACTTTCGGATTTTCTTATTTGTTAGAATTTCTCAGGAAAGGCTATACCAACTGCCTTTGAACTTCTACCATCTGAAGGATGGATTCCAACTCAAATTTTACAGTGAAGATTCGAACACGAAGGCATCTAGGGGGCCTACCAGAAATTGATGAAGAAGAAAAATCTTGGCTCACCCCGTTCCGTAGAAATCTGATAATGATTTACAAATTTTATCAATAGTTTTGCCTAATATGCATATTGTTTGCATGTATTTTCGTAAAAATAGACAGAATATTCTGGAAGATATTAAGATTTTCTTAAAAATTCCCAAATTTTCCTACATGTTTTTGCTTATGACATGTAGAGTTGTTCATCAAATTATACGAAACTTACTGAAAAAGTGACAATCTTAATATAAATAAAAGTCATCGTGGGTTTGTATGTTTGTATCTATGTTCCACATCTCTTCCTAAACCACGTCAATGATTTCAACCAAACTTTTCACACTTATTAATTAGGACCAGGAGAAGATTACTATCAACTTTTTAAAGCTCAAAAGTTAATTAAACAGTCAGTTAATTAAAAATTAACCGAAACCGTTTTTCAGCTGTAAATTCAGAGCAAATTACCCCCAAAAAATTATTTTTATACCATCTTAAAGTTCAAATTTTTCCTTTCTAATGATATTAATTTTATATCTGTGACATTTGTACTTCAATTTCTATTAATTTTTCAATATTTAATAAAAAGTTGACACGCAGACGATTTTAAAATAAATCAAATTTAATGATACTACATAGAGTTGATACTGATGAGTTGCTAGGCAACGGTGTAATTACTTTGCCATTATTTTTTCTGTTTATTTTTTTCAAATATTTTTGGCAATGTTTTCATTGGTTCTTAAAGAATTCTAAAGCTTATTTAATTAGATTAAAAAATCACCACAGTTCATATCACCTGTCATTTTTACCTGCGTTTCCTAAGAAATAATAAATCCTTAATAATATATTAATTGTGAAAGTGTGTCTGTTTGTTATGCTTTCACAGCAAAACTACACGTGGAATAACTTATTTTTAATGTCAAACATCACGTGATCATGAAGCAAACCGTAATTATGTGATCTTCCTGAGAAAATAAACAATTTATTTATGGAATAATAACTGAAATTACTCAACTCGACGCTTGATTTTCATTTTTCGAGTTTGCAGTCTATTTAATTTTAGTTATTTATGTTTGTATCTTTTCCATATCAGATTTTATTCAAGAAGCTGCCGATAAATTGACGCCGGGACAGAAATCTGTTGATAGATATGATATAGCTGCAAGAGTTTTTAAAATTTAGAAACTAATGTTAATTATAACTAAAGGAAAATATGCGAAGATATAGTATTTTCTTTTATGTATTCTTTTGAATGGTAAAAGTGGATGACATATAGCATGATGGATGGTATATTCCACAGATTATAAGGACCTGTTGATACCATTGAGTACAATGATGTAATTTACAGTAACGGAGAATATATGATGAATAGAAAATGGTTGTTGAATTGGTAATTTTGGCACTGATTAATGAAAGTTTAGGTCAGATAAATAAAAAAATATGTCACAAATGGAGGGAGGTATTATAGAATATCTACCTGTAGATATGCTAATGGGCAATAATAATTAACATCAACTTCTTCATATAACAGATAACAAGCTCTTCAACTCCTTTAGAATTGTCAGGGTTAATCTTCCGACAAACTGAGATTTAAAGTCGGTGTGCCAGTACTATTGATACGTAATCTCGATGTACCGACACTGCGCACGGTTACAAATTGCACACCTAGGTCCAAACGTCGTGAGAGCATTTAAAAACGACAGCGTGTTTTTAATTTCAAGCATTCCGATAATACCGAAGAATTTACCATCCAAGTTCAAAATGTAACAATTCCCTTTAAAATTAGCATTTGCCAGGTTCAGGGCCAGACACTCAAAGGGGCAGGCATACATTTGGAAAAACCATATTTTTCCCATGGACAACTATATATGGCGTGTTCACGTGTGTCCAGACCACAAAACCTCTACATCCGTGCAAAAAAACGTAAAAAGAAAGACGTAGTATACAAAAGTGTGTTAGCATAGATAAACAAATTACCTAACTATAACAGCATACACTCCTGTTAGTTGTCCAATTATGTATTGTCAACAGTCAAAACATTTAATTTCCCGTTTCAACATGTAACGAAACATTTACATTCGTGAATTTAAAAAAAAAATTAATAATTCAATTTCTTCCCGCACGAAGTCGTGGATAACAGCTAGTGCATTATAAAAGCTTTGTGTAAAAATTTGAGTATCTGTAGTAAATAATTTTTAACTGCGCATGCGCGAGACATAGCAAAATTTATCTTTCACGAAGTCAAAGCCAGATATATAGGGCAACATATAGAAAAATTCAATTGAATACCATTAAGATTTAGAAAGCAGTTAGCATTGTTAGTTAGGCCTTCCAGTTAGCAGAATTTCTTCTTCTCTCTAAACGAAACAAAATGGTGGGTTTTTCCAAAAATTTATATTTTTTAAACTTTAATCTTCAGATAGTAATCGTCGAACTGAAATTTAGATTATAAATTTTATTTATAAATATGCCTGGGTATTCAGCATATTCAGCCCTTATTAAATTCTATATAATTATTTGGAAATTCAAGTTTTAAAAATATAAATTTGTGGAAAACCCCTCATCATCTTGTTTCTCTTAGAGAGAAGAAGAAATTCTACGCCCTGTAATGCCAATATCTTTCTAAATTTTAATTGTATTCAACTGTAATTTTAATTTAAGTTGCCTTATATACCTGGCTTTGACTTTGTGAAAGAAAAATTACACCATGTCTCTAGAATGCGCAGTAAAAAATTATTTACTACAAATACTCATATTTCCTCTAATATTCAAATTATTTATTCCAAATATTTACACAATGCTTTTCTAACGTATTATCACTTTGTCAGTAAGTTCCGTATAATTTGGTGAAAATCTCTGCATGCTATAAGCAAAAAAACATGCGGGAAAAATTGGGATTTTTTAAGAAAACCTTTATATCTTCCAGAATATTCCTTCTATTTTTACGAAAATGCATGTAAGCAACGTCAATATTAAGCAAAACTATTGAGGAAATTTGTAAATCATTATCACCTTTGTGCAGAATGGAGTGAGCCCAGATTTGTTTCTTCTTCATCAATTTCTGGTCGGCCCCCTAAATGCCTTAGTGACTGATTATTCACAGTAATATGTGAGTTAGAGTCTATCCTTCGCAAGGTCGAAGTTCAAAGGAACTTGGTCTTTTCTTTATATATTTATTTCATGAAGATTTGGAATGATGCCATTGCTGAAGGAAACACACAAACCAGTAGCCTACTGTTCAACATCCAGGTAATTGAAATATATTTTCATTTTACCCGCAATGAGACTTAATTCTCTTTCCGATAACATTCCATATCCGTGAGGAAATCTGACAGGGCGATTCAGTCGCTTCTGAGATTGTGAGATATATGTTTTGAAACACTA
This sequence comes from Araneus ventricosus, assembly GCA_013235015.1. NCBI lineage: Eukaryota > Metazoa > Arthropoda > Arachnida > Araneae > Araneidae > Araneus > Araneus ventricosus. Next base: position 28,676 of record BGPR01003280.1, on the reverse strand, counting down.
TTTAATAAGAACTAGGGGGTTATACCCCCTACTCGCTCCGCTCGTCAACCCCCAAGAATCACGTTGTGATTCTTTTGAGATCACTACGTGATCCCAGCTCGCTTCGCTCGCTCGCCGTACATTTATGACTGTCTGCTAGTAATAGGAAATTATAATTACATTAATTACTGAAAGTAAATTTAACTTATTTGAAATAGCATGTAAACTTCTAAAATTTTTTCAGCAATTACTAATAAATTAAATCATAAAATTGCGAAAATTAAAATTTCCTGGTAGCATAT
>BGPR01003280.1:0-23395 GCA_013235015.1 Araneus ventricosus | reverse complement strand
TATATATATATATATATATATATATATATATACATATGTAAATGTTTGAAAGAAATTTGAATGCTAAAATGTAAAATTATTAAATGCTTACAAATATAAATTATTTACATCAATCAGAAATCAGCCATTTAAAACTTCTTGGTACACAAAATTCAATATTTCTTCAAGTTTCATTAGCATTAACTTTATTCCAATAAAGTTCTAAATTTTCACTCTGCTCAATGAATTGTTGCTGAAAAAAGCTTCGCCACTTGTATACACACTCACTGCAATAATTATTTAGCCAAGAAAGTTTTAACTTTTATCTCTGGGTAGTTATTTATGCGTTAAAACCTCAGAAAGTTTGAGTTACGAAAGATTATTTAACCCATTGCACAAACTTTTAGCTTAAAAAGCACAGTTTAACTTGACAAATGGCTTTAAACATGTTAAGATTCACTATAAAAAATTATAGCCCATACTAATTATTAACTTTTACCTTTTTAAAATTAACAAAATAGCCTTTTTTCGAAATTTTTTAAAATTTCTAAAATTCTTGCTTTTTACACCAAAATTGTAAACATGCTCTTTTTTCGCTGGAATGTTGATCAGATAAGCTTCAGAACATGTATAAAAGAACAGACTCGTGCTGAAGTCCCACAACTATGTACCTGTAGCTCGGCAACTTCGCTCCGTACACAAAAATGCTTGATTCTATTTTGTTCATTCCGATTGGATTCCTCAATAGTTTCATTAGACCTATCTTGACGATTTCAATTTATAATTGAAACTGCCTAAGTTAAACTCATTTTGAAAAATTTTGCTGTCCCAGATCAAATCAATCGCGGATTCGAATGTAAACAATCTAAACTCGCGAGCTGTTGCCAAACGGCGATTAAGAAATTCGACCCTATTTTTGTCGCCACGTAAGAGAATTATATATATAGATTATAAATTTATTTCTAACAAATAGATTGTTTTACCAGCACTGAAATAAATCAGGATTCGTGTAGAATTTTTTCTTATTAAATAGAAAAACTTCATTTAGAAAAAAAATCCATCATAATATTAAACATTAGGAAAATACAATATAACGTTTTTAAAAATTTCCGTCTCCCTTCAATTCGAATAATAGAAGAGGTGAAAATTCTTTACTCTTTAGGGAAAGAAAACACCTTTATTTCTTAACGAGGAAAATGTTTGAAGCAGGCAAATTCATTCCGTTTAAAAATATATGCATGTTTCACATTTTGCATAATTTCTTAAGATCAATCCTTATGTAATAATATCACAACTTTTTCTCAAGAGGTGAATCCAAATAAGGGAAAAGTTTTTTTCATATCGAAAAGTTTTTTGTATTCAAAAACAAAATTTCAAACTGAAAACATAGGAATAAAGAAGTGAAATTCTTTACTTTCCTACATTTCAAGACGGTGTCAATATTATGAAAGAGAAGAAAAAGAAATTGCTTGAAACGAAACTGAACCGTATATTCATGTTTTGCATATTCTTTATACACTTCCAAAATAAATAGATTTTCATTCATACATTTGTGAAAACTTTAAGCGAGTTTTGAGAATATGTAAGTAGGAAATAAAAATAGGCTTCCAAACTGAATTAAGTTTATAAATCCGGAATTACGTCCCCAGAATGTTTTAAAAGCCAGTTATCAAAATATGTTATTTGTAAATGATATTTATGCTAAACAAACCAGTAAAAGTGTATAAAACGTTCTATATAAACAAGCAAATGATTATACATTTAATATTCGTCTTGTGCCCACAGAATAAAATATGTTAATTAGAAACATTTATTTATTAAATTCAGAAAGCAAAGTGATGAAAATTCATGAATACTGATTAGACTTAAAAATAAGATATGAAAATATGGAATCTGTCAATCCCTTTCAAAGTAGCAAGCACCGGTTTGAAGACTGAAATGTTTTTAAGCCAATTTCTTTTTATTAAATTAAATTACCAACATAAATCTGATCTTCGGATAAACTTTTCTAATAAACTGCGTTCGAAATCAGATATACTAGGAATGTTAATTTCGTTTAAGATCTCATTCTGTAGGGCGATATATATACGAATTTAGTTGATACTCTTAGCTATATTATAACTTTCAAATATTTTATTTTAAAATTGAGTCAACATTTTGTTTGATTATTTGAGTCTACTGGTTTAGAAATGTTATTTAGAAACTATCTAATATATTTCAAAAACTGGTAGATCAGAAAGCTACTAAGATTTCATTTCTGTTTGTTAAAAAGGAAAATAAGGAAACCCTCAAATCCAATATATATTTCTAGTAAATTCTTTGTACCATTCAACGAAAAAATGAGATGCTGGGCAGTCTCAATTTAAAATTTCCTTCAATAACCGAGAACCATTTTTGCTATAACATTTCTTCTTTCCAAAATATTAGTTCTGAAACTATTTACAGAGGAATTCAACTATTGCAGAGAGAAAATCAAGTTAAATGTACTGCTTCAGTGAATGCGTCATCAACTCCTTAGACATTTGTATCGACAACTCCTTTCTCAGTACAGAGTAGAATATGCCTCTTTCATATTACCATGAACCCTTTTAGCAAAAAAATATCTCTGTTCAGTAATTAATATGTTATGTGATAACAATTAATTTTACAAACGCATTTATGTTTTAGTTCTTTCATAAAGAGGTCATAAAAATTTGAAATAAAATAATGAAAAAATTTCCTCCATATATATGAAACACTAATCTTGAGATCCATTGTTTAACATAGCAAACAGTAATTTTCCAGTGGCCATGACATTTGCTTGCGCTGTCCTTTAACGCAGATGTGCACATTTGGAACTAGGTAGAAACAAAAATGCAGCCAGGAAATTGTTCCAGGGGACAGGCGATAAGAAACTTTCTTCTAACCTTCTGTGTCAGAAGACAGAGCCAATAGCAACTTCCTCTCATTTCTCACTTGACAAAATGACCTACCGATGATGTATTTTGCCACGAGTTGCCGAAAGTGTCATTGTAATCAGCATTCTTTTTTTGCCACTTTTTCCTCTTACATCTCATGTGTATCACCGGACGATAGTTTCCTAGTCACAGATGGACGAGATTATGGTTTCCTTATCGAAGATAGGTCAGCACTGATTACCTTATAATGATTTATTGCGAAGATTCTGAAGATAAGGGTTGATATGTTAGAAAAATACCTGTAAATTTTGAGAATCTGCCATAATATAACATCGAATAAATCTTCGCATTCGCAAATAAATAATAGAAATCTAAATAAAATTATTAAAATTCACATTAAAATAAAAACACATTTTATATATGTACACACAAGACAAAATGTTTTTCAATTGAGGTATATTTCCACGAGTTGCAGAAAAGTTTATTTGAAATCAGTTTTTCTTTTCTTCCGCTCTTTTCTTATGCCTCATGTACGTCACCGGACGATGGTTTCATAACCACATATGAGAGAGGTTATAGTTTCATGATCGAAGATGGTTCAGCACTAATTACGCGTGATTATTTATTGTACAAATTATGATGAGAATAGATTAAAAAGTATGACAAATATCTGTCAATTTTGAGAACCTATAACCCTTATAATATGGAATAAGTCTTCACAGTATGTAAATAAGTAATATAAATGAAAATAAAATAATTATTAATTTAATTACAAAAAGTTTCTAAAGACACATTTTTATTAATATACTATCCGCTCTCGCCGCCCTGTGGGCGGGTTCGCGACCAGCATCCACTTTGATCACCACTATCCTGTCACCTCGCTGCTTCGAGGCTCTCAGCCACTACTTTCTTCAGTTTTAAATACTGCATGAAGATCAGTGGAACAGACCATAAAACCATAGTAGATTTCATATTCTTTATAGACAACCGATTCCTTTAAAATTGTAAAATCTTTCAATAAACATCATTTAGTTGTAATGTTTTGTATGTAAACGTTTCACGAATTTCGGCATAAAATTCTTAATATACATAAATACAGAATGAATTCGCCCTAACTAAACAGTTTCCATCACCTACAATAGGTATTTTAAAATATTTTCGACACACCATTGTTATGGAACTGTTGGGATCTATATATTTAAAATAATATGGTAAAACTTTCAGCCCCAACCACCAGACCGATTTCGACATTTTTTTTTTTCATTTGAAAGGTTATGACTTCTAGATATGCCGTCAATAGTCGTCTGTTCCCACCCCCTATCCTCCATTTTCGAACGAAATCGAAAAACACACTTCTCTGTTTATTGTCTATGGGTAAACTTTGTAAAAACTACCCTGCCCCAACCACCTAACCGATTTCGACAATTTTTGTTTTATATGAAATCATATGACGTCTAGATATGTCATCAAGGGTCGTCTGTCCTCACTCACCCCCATTGTCGAAAAAAACTCTTTTCTATTTTACCTGTATATTCTCTATGGGGGAAAACCTTTGGGCAGTTCAAGAGCAAGAACCACTTCACGGATTTTGACAATTTTTATTTGATATGGAAGCTTATGACGTCTAGATATGTCATCAAAGGTCGTCTGCACCCTACCAACCCCCAATTTCGATTGAGAGGGAATAAAGTATAGAGAATGTATGGTGGGAAAAGTGTTTTTTCTATTTCTTTCAAAAATGGAGGGTGGGAGGCAGGCGACTCATGCTGACATATCGAGACTTCATAAGCTTCCATATCAAATAAAAATTATCGAAATCCGTCTAGTGGTTGTTGCTGGCGATCTGTCCAAAGGTTTTTCCTCACAGAGATTGTACAGTGGGAAAGGGTTTTTTATATTTCGTTAGAAAATGGAAGGTGGGGGCAGGTGACCCTTGATAACATATTCTGACGTCATAAGCTTTCATATTAAACAAAAATTGTCAAAATCGGTCGGGTGGTTGAGGCTGGCGGACTCAGTGAAGAATTGCTTACCAAATTATTTTAAATATATAGATAGAAAGTTATTTTTTATTTTAATTATTTTCTACTTTTAGTCTATAATTTATATATCATTATTTCAATGTAAAGGATTCTTAAAATTAATTTTTCTCAAGTGGACTATCAGCTATCGCCACTCATATAGAATGAAAATTTACCTAAATTTACCGAACAACTGAGAATATTAAAATACCGTATTTTCACTGAGAACACACGAGGACACTAATGCACAACATTTCAAAACTCTAGCCCAAAAGGAAAAAAGTGAGATAATAGATTACAAAATTCCATCTTTAGAAACATGAGAGAAGTCAAGTTAAATAATAGTGCGTAAAAAGTATCTAAAGCAGAACATTTGATCCGTGTAGAAAATCAAACCAGACCTGTATAGTCTCAAATTTAGGTTTTGGAATCGTAGTATCCCGTATTCCCAATAGTATGTGAAAATAAATGTAATATGTATGCGAAAGGATACAGATATTTTCCTGAATGTGGGACTTCCTCCACTACTTCCTACGTGGACGATCCATGTATAAAATCAAGCCAGACTTGTAGTAATCTCAAATTTAGGTTTCGGAATCGCAGTATCCGTATTCCCGTATTATAGTATGTGAAAATACATGTAATGTGTATGCGAAAGGATACACATATTTTCCTGAATGTGGGATTTCCATTACATTCATTGAATCTGTCGTCGGGAGATATGAGTAATCATCTTTGTGAGGAATAGAGATCCCAAGCGCCGAAAGTTGGGTCAAGATTCAGGTGGAAATCTTGTCATATGACCACACTTCACCATTTCAAAATCTATCCTCGTTAAGCTTCAAAACTGGCCGAAAAATAAACAAAAAATATATACACATTTGTTGTTAGATAGGATTTGAAACAATGTTCTGAAAACGCTTGATGATTCCTTTCTCTTTCAAAATTCCCTTTAATATACATCTGGAAGAATGTTATTTGAATGCAATTCAATAATATAAGGCAGCAGATGCTCTGTTTCGTATGTTCGACTGAAAAGTTCTGAATTCAGAAAAAGTCTGTAAATTTTATTTCACAGACTTATGCGTTTTTAATTTTTTTTACAAACAGAAGTTTTGAGTCCATTTGTAAGATATATATCTATTGAGAACATTCATGTGTCATGTTGAAATAACAATGTTTTTTTTTATATATATATTTATATTTCTATAAAGGTACAAATTCTGCTTGACAGATTCAAATTCTGTTATTTCCATGTTTATTTGTTCTATAAATGTTTTCTATTGTGAATTCAATATATTTATTTCATGTTTAGTCTCATTTTAAAGGTAATAATTCACTCTGTTTGATTTAAATGCTTAATGCACATTTTTTTTAATTCTAAAGTCCATACAATTGTTTGTGTAATTTTTCTCGGTTAAATTTAAAAACCTCTTTTCCTTAGTTTCTTGTTGTGTACAAAACACCTGCATGTAACTGCAAAAACAGAACAGCTGCATCCTTTCTTCCCCCCCCCCCATCAATGCACGTGTAAGCCGGGTAAACGATCCACAGTTTCCCTTGCCTTTTCGAACCAACAAGTCGGTCTCTTTATTATGCGGACGCAGTTGTCCAGCGAAATCCTCTCCAGATGACCAAAATACGCCCTCTTCCTGTCCGTTGTGACAGGTTGCAAACACTAAATTTTCTGAAAATCCCGCTCTCCCAATTAAAGATGAAACGCGTTCTGTGGTCAGAGATAAGGGCAGCCTCGTTCTGATTGGGTGGAATGTGGGTGTCTTTTGCTTGCGCTACCCATTCAGATTCCACTTGGCGAGGTTGGCTTTCCTTGGCTCGAAAAATTAAATTCTAACTGTGCCTTTGCCCGTTTTAAAAATTTGGCGGTTTGGCTTTGCTTGGCGTTCCTCCCCGGGTGATTCAAAATGGCTGATGCACGGTGAAGAGAGAGGACTTTTGAGGAGACCTTAAAAAAGAGAGATTATGACTTTGTTTTGGAAAAAGTTTTCTTGGTTGGCTGAAAGGCAGAAGTTAGAGTGACAATAAGAAGAAAACTGGAGATTGTCATGGAGATATGCTGCGGAGATGACGACAGACCAATTGAAATGAAGTAGCAAGCACGGTGACTGCTAATTCCAGCAGACATTGCTGGCCGTGCACCGGAAGCGCGCCAGATAGGCCTAAGGAGACCCGGAGTCAGAAGCACTGATTGACGAGGAGCCACGAGAAATTTGCCCCGGAGTCGGAGTCGGAGCCCGGCAAAAGAACATCTAGCTGGCCCACCTGAGACATGCGGCCGCCCCAGAAGCACTGATTGACGAGGAGCCACGAGAAATTTGCCCCGGAGTTGGAGCCCGGCAAAAGAACATTTAGCTGGCCCACCTGAACACACCCCAGGACTGCCATCACCTACAGCCATGCTTAAAAATGAGAGAATGACAAGGCCGCCAAAGTCAAGAAGGGAAACCCGAAAACAATGAATTGGTTTCCACCCAGCGCCAGATTACTTCCCCCGGAGAGAGCCGCCATGCCAGCAACAACCAGCCTCACCTGACAGCTAAGTTGTTTTTAAGATTTTTTTTTTATTATTTTTATTTAATTTAAAAGTAAACCAAAGGTGATTCCCATAAATTGATATGTTGTTAGAGAGTTGGTTTTTTTGAAAACTTATTAATCTTCACCTGTGTAAATTCTCACGTAAAAGTGATTGAGTAAAATCTAAAAGAAATGATTTAAGCTGTGTAATGATACATGATATAAAATTTTCAAAAAAATGTGCAAAAATTAGCTATCCAATAAAATAGAAAATTTAAGGAATAACTAAAGGAAATGTGTAACATAGTGAATCACAACTCATGTCCTGTTATTGAAGTGTTATGTTTTCTTTCTATTATATAAGTAAATGCTTACAAGTGGAAGGGGCCTCTCCACATAAAGAAATATTGTCTATGCTTTGACTCATTTAGTAGTGTTAATATATTTTAGCCAAGAAATGCATTTTAATACTATTCTTGATTTTTAAAATAAATTTGTTATTTTATTTCTATTCTTGTGTCTGTCATTTATTTTATCTCAAGGCACACTGACTTCAAGGGAATTTTGCTAGGTCTGAATTTATTGATTGATTTAATTGAACCTGGAAGTTATTGCGATATTTCTAAACACAACGCTTAAGTTATGATTCTTTTGGCCATGAACTTTAAATGGTTATTTATTATGGTGGTGTTTTGTTAATTTAAATCTTTTGCCTACAGATGTAGACAAATTCAAGGCGGGAACTTTCATAGAGAATTGTGGCACCAAATATATGCAATAACAATTATTTCAAAAATTGTCAACGATCTATAAACTTTTATATATTTCTAAACGAAGTATCGTAAAATAAACAGATAAGTTGTCATTCTTCCATTTTCAGTTTCAATAAATTTCAGCGACACAATACCTTGAATACGCCTAAACATTTCCGAGATCATACAATATGCACCTTTCCAACGAAAGATTTTTAAACCATCGATATAAACGATCCACACTACAATAACCATCATCTACACAATATAAAACGTTATACATTGAAACCGACAAAAGATATATACACTCCAAACTTCTATAACAAGCTTATCACACGTATCCAACGAATAATGATTCTTTTACGCATATTTTCTGAAATCAATTCCATATTTATGACATAACCTGAAAGCTTAATGACTGGTACAGGCAGACGACAGAGTCATTAAATCTGCGCGACAAAGAGTAAAGACACAGGGTAATGTGAGAAAATACATGAAAAACAAAAGTGTTTCCTGCAAGGACGTGTCTTTCATTAAACACGAGAAATGTGGTGTCATTTTGAGGAATATTAGCACCGCGTTTCGCAGTCTCTTTCAAAAGACTGCAGGAAGCAGAGACATTATTAATATCATTACAGCCGTCTGGAATCCGTATGTCTAAAGAAATTTAAACAGTAGTGAGTTAAGTCTGTTTATGGTGTGAGTTTTTAACGTGCGAGAGATTACGGAGAAATGGAGGGTGTTGTATTAATCTAATGTGTTATGGCTAATTTAAGTTATGGTGCTGCTTTTAAATGTGTATGACACTTGATGAATGTGCTTATTATTGTCACTCTGCAAATGTTTAAAGCAGAAGTAAAATAAAAGTGAGAGAATTAATAGTTATGGTTGTTATTTTAAAGCATTTTCATTTAATCTTATTTTATTAGAGTAAAATATACAATGAAGAAAATGAAATTTTTATATGTTACACCATTTGTCTGGGCAGCATGGTAAATTCTGGCTTTTGTGGCAGTAAGTTAATATGAACCAACAACAATGATTGAGAAGTCGAACTGGGAAAAGAATAGAGAAATTTAAAATGATTTCATATTTTGCAAGATTTTTTCTTCATGGGAACTGTTGTGATCTAATGAATTTGCCATAGGTGCAGGTGTACTATAGATGGCGCTGTTGCGAAATCAGAATATTGCCAAAAGCCTGGTAACTCCACAGGTAACTCGAGGATCAAGCGCAACTTGTTGCGTCGTTGCAGTGTGTGCCTCAGCGTGAGAGAGTGCAAGTCTTGTTGCGCCATTAGTGAATATATGAGCATAAAGTGGTGAGTCATTTAATTCGATGTGGAGAGCGCTTATTCTTGAAGCGTCATTACAATTTGTGTGTTACTAACTAAGTCAAGTGTTTATGTTTATCGTCTTCCGTCCGTTTGTGTGTTTGTTTTAAAATAAATTTTGTTCGTCAAACTTGGTATGGTTCTTGAATATAGAACAACACGGACCACATGCAACCACCCCTCTGGTTTACGATGAGGTAGCAAATGACCCCTCAGGAACAGAAATATCATGTTAACTGAAAAATTAACATTAAACTCTACAAAAAATAACTCTTTTATCTTTACTGGATATAATTAATTAATTAACTTTTTTTCACTTCACGATATTTTTCTTTGCTAAAATTAATGCTCTTTATTTCCCTTCATAATAGTTGAGCTTCATGAAACTGAACTTGAATACGTTTCTCTTTTCTACGTTTAACAAATTAATGTTATACAATTTTGTAAAAACTTGATTGTAAGTATTGTTGTGAGAGAAAACTCTATAAACTAATATAAAAGGTTAGAGGCAAATAACTATAGCAACAAGGGTTTATTTCTTTTGTGTGAATATACTATTCAATATTTAAAACTTAAAACCATATTATCCCTACTAATTCTAATAAAATATGGGTAATTAAACTCCTGCCATTTGTTAAATGTGGCCCATAATCTTTTACTTTTCTTTTGTGAATATTTTTTGACACACTGTGTAAAACTAAAATTTTAAAAATTCAAATTTATAGCTAAAGCTGATATATATCTATAATATATAATACTTAATACTTTGTACTCAAAATTATAATATAAATATTTTTTTAGGTTAAGAGAAAGACAGATTATACAAAAAATATTAATATGCAGAAAAATGTTTTGCACTCAGAATACCTTCCGATAAAAGAACGGGAATTGAATTACTACAAAAATCATAAATTATATATATATATATATATATATATATATATATATATTGCATGATTTACAGCAAAAAGAATTTTGATACAAGTAATATTTTAATGACATAAAAACAGCGACATAAAATACTGAATTCAGCTCTGTATGTCATGTTTACATGGTTCCAGGATTCCGGAAATTATTTGTATTATTCAAGATAAATAATAAACTGGCTGAAAGTAAGAGATTTACTTCTGAAATTTTAGGAAAAAAGTGTTCGCACATGTTTTTTAGAATGCAATAATTATCAATGTATTTTTCATAAATTTAAAGTGCATCGAAATTTCATACTAATTATGAATAAAATCTTGTTATTTTACTTCGAGCATAAATGGATTAGAAATTATTTTAAAAAATGTGAAATATATATAGATTATGCAATATAATTATGGAATTTTAAAATTACAAATACATTGCAAAATTGAATTTATTGTAGCTCTGTTGGAAAAATTTATGGATACATTTTTAAATTATGCTTCGTACAAAGAAATAGAATATTGTTATAATACATTATGATAGCTTTTTAAAGAATTTCATGTTTAAATATCAATCTACACAATAAATGATTAAAGGCTGATTCTCACTAATGGCTTTAAATTGATTAAATTTTATGAAAAAGTGAAGCATGGCGATTTTTTTGTTTGATTAGTTTATCGAAAATTTATTTGAAATATTAATTCAATAAATAGTGCGGAATTAGGCAATTACTCGTGCTATAAGATTGTTTCTTGAAATGCAATTAATTGTCATTTATTTTAAATCTTTTCAGCTTTAAGGAGACGCTGGACTTCCTTGGATTTCTTTTCATATTATTCCTTAGAGTTATGGAATTTGGCATACATATATATTAGAATATAAATACGTCATATATCTTTCAAAAAGTCTTTTAAATCAAATCACTATTTTTTAAGAAATTAAAAATTACAAATTTTTCAAAAAATGTAAAAGTTCCATACATTCAAATCATTAATTTTATTGCTCAATTTATCATTATTATCATACACAAATACATTTGGAAATAAAGTGGATTTTTATCTTGTAATTTCATTGAAAAAATTAATTTTCTGAAAAACATTTTATGCATATATGTGTGTGCTGAATTTTATTAGCGTGTTGTGCTTTGATGAATTAAAATTGATTTCTAACTATCTAAACGAAGTCGAAGCCTAGTTTAGTTTAGTTATATTAACGGTCCCTTTGAAGCAACACGCAGGCTATTTTGGGACGGACCTACGTGATTTTGAACCACGGTCAGATGACGACACCTGAGCTGTCACCGCCCTCTCCAAACTTCAGCAACATACCAGCGGAGGAGTTTGACCCACTACTTATGATTTAACGTGCAAAAGGCCCAATACTCGACGGATCTTCAATACAATCAGGTTTAGAACCTAGAACCCTTCGGCCCCGAGGACGAGACCTTACCACTAGGCCACCGAGGCCTCAAGTCGAAGCCTAGAATGCATTCCCTGATTCATTATAATCTATAACAGGAATCCTTATTATAAATTACATACAATTTCTGCAAAAATTCAGATGTAGGGAATATTTAAAACACATTTAAATCTGGAGAAACATAGTTTTAAGAAAAAGTCCATTATAATCATACTTACACCTCCACACATATTAACTATTCGTTTGATTTAATAATACATGTTTTAACGCTGTTTTATTCGCATACGAACATATATTTTAGAGATAAAATGTTAATAAGAAATTTCATATTTTGATCTTTTTTGTCTAATTTCAAAGTCCACCAATCCTCTTAAATACCGTTTAATAATTTTACTGACGCAGGCAATTACCTATTACAACTGTGCAATAATTACCAATTTTACGCCTGTTTGCCCCAGTTTATGCAAATACTGTTAGTATAAATCACTGCACATTGGAAAACATCCAGAAAAATGCGTACCATGTCAATTGCTTATTTTTGAGCGACGATTTCTGGATTAATCAGCTTCAAGCTTTTCCATTTTATATATTATCGAAACTTTGATATTGCTTTGCATTTTCTATCGTATTCCTCATCATGCTTGTTAAGACCGGGCATTCTTAGTACAAAGTTGATGGTTATGTGCTTGATTTCCAAAAGATACGTTATTGTGTTCACGTTAAAGGGATATACGATCTACGAGTTGACGGGTTTGATCCAAGATCAGATCCTGATCAACAATATTGGTTTAAAGATGAAATATACAAATTCTTTCATCCAGTTTGTTGTACTTTTTCTATTATCACATTCATATGCACATAGAGCGATAGATCTCCTTGAGGAATTTGGTCCAAAATTTGATACATATCTACTGACAGGGCCGTCTTAACAAATTTGAGCGCCCTGGACTAGAGTAATCAAGCGCCCCACCAGAACCATAACTAGGAATATGAGCGCCTATGAAACGAAACATATATGCAAAATAAGAAAATTAGTGATAAGAAGGTCACCTGTTCTCAAATTTTTATTTTTAGCGTATTTAAAATGTCATTTAAATAAATTTTTGGTTCAAATTTAAATCAGAATGAATAGAGTAAATATTTAGGCACCTTTGAATCAATGCCGCCTCTGGGCTACAGCCCAATCATCCCAATGGATAAGGTGACCCTGTCTACTGATAGACTGTAATAACTACATTCCGAATTTCATCTATCTATCTCCTTGCATTTTGAGTTCTTGTGTTCCAATAGGCATGGACAACCAGATATGCATTTTTCCATTTCACGGATGTCGTCCGAAATTTGACACAGATCTATAGATTTGTGTGAAAACCGCATATCAAATTTCATTCGTTTAGTCCACATTGTTTTGGAACTATCGTATTTACAGACAGAGAGACATATTTGTTGTAATCTCAGAGAGGTGTAAAGCCCGTCAGTCACGATTGCGCCATTCCACGCAAATGCTATTCCACATAATTCCATTTTGCAGTCCATCCACTTAAGTAGATCATTCACGCAAACCGCAAAACCATCTTCTAAGGGTAGCTCCTATCCCCTAGTGCACCTACGAGGGGCGATCCGAAAGTAAGTTTCGTCATGCCTTTTCGCAAGGAAGCTTTATTACAAAAAGGAACATACATCGGCATAACAAAATGCAAACTTTTGGTTATTTTTCCACATATTCGCCTCCGACATTGATACATTTGTCATGCCGTGAATTCAATTTGTAGAAACCATACTGGTAAAACTCGGTGCCCAGAGATTTTAAGAAGTGCTTCACAGCCTTAACACCAATTTGATTAGCATGTTCGGAAGAGACGTCCCGATAGCGCTAAGTTCAATGCTGGAAAAAGGTGAAAGTGTGACACGAGCAAGATCGGGGCTGTATGGCCCGACCAGGGCTCTTGAGTCGACTGGTTTTGTTCTTGAACGATAATGCAAGATCGCACTCAGCAAGGGACACAAAAGAACACATTCGTCGCCTGGGATGGGAGAGACGGAATCACCCGGCCTACAGCCCGATTTTGCCCCATGAGACTTTCACCTTTATCCTACATTGAAGACAACACTATCGGGACGTCACTTCCTAACGTGCTCATCAAATTGGCGTTAAGGCTCTGAAGAACTTCCTTCAATCGCTGGACACCGATTTTTACCAGGATGGTTTCTTGCAATCGATTTCACTGTACGAGAAAAATATAAATGTCGGTGGAGAATATGTGGAATATTCTCCACCGATATGTTTATGTGGATATCTCCACTATAATGTTTATATTTGTTGTCATTATATGTCTTTATTTGTAATAAAACTTGCTTATGAAAAAGCATGACGAAATTTACTTTCGAAATGTCCCTCGTAATTCTGCTTCAGCCTTCAAAATACCAATTCCCGCCTACTCCAATTTACTTTAGAGCTAGAGGTCTTAAACCTCCCTTCGAATATTATACTGATCGAATTTTAGAATTTTTGATCCGGCAGTCCAAATGGAGCGTTGGGATATCTCCAAAAGTTGGATATCCAAACTTCCGAGCACACCGTTCCAGTTCTCATCGCATTGACGACAGGCTTTTGCTCGAGCGATCAAATTTGCGAGGGGTGGGCCGCTCGTAAATTTCCAGTCTGTAACGCGCAGAAATTTCGAGTCCAAAATGTTTGGCAGTTATAATACTTTTAATATTTCGTATAGAAGAAAATAGAAACGTGTAAGCACTCTACTCCAAGAAAAGTGGTAGACGAATCTCTACAATCATAATCAAGCAACAGCAGTTTTCAAAGAACTGAACACCTTAGTGTTTAAAGCATAATATACTGATCAATATTTATCGAATAAATCAAATTTATACAAAAAAATCTGTAGTAACCCATCAGAAAAATAGATTATTGTTCAGCTTAAGTGATAACTGAATTAGTTCAACTGCAGTTCAAGCATTGGAAATAAATTTATAAAATGACAGTACTATGATGAAAAAAGTTAGCAGGATATATTTTTTCAGTGAGTTTAGATACTTGAATAATTAAGTAAGAAGTATAATAGATAAATTTGATAACGTTAATCTTAGATGAGATGAAATATTATTTGAAATGTATGCAAAACGCATCATACTGAATTTTCATCTAAGAACCACATTTGTATTGAAATCTGAAAAGGAAAATTACAAATGTGAAAAAGAATGTATATGTGTAGAATGAAGATATATTTCCTTTGGTTTGAAAGCAAATAAAAACATATCTTCATTCTACACATTGAAATATATCAACAATCAAACATATAGATTTGATAAATCTTGCTCATTAGCTAATCTTTTAAAAACAGTGTACTGGTTCATTTATTAAATATCCAGGGGTGTCGCCTAAAGATTTTAGAGTACAGGTAGAGTGTGTACTGGATGTTTTTGAAAAGAATATATTTTATTCGAATTTATTTTTTGCAACAACATCCAGTACACTCTACCTGCACTCTAAAACCTTTAGGCGACTCTCCTGGATATTTTTGTTGCAAAGAATAGCTTTTATTCGAATACAATGTTAAAAATCTATGAATTTATGCAGAATGCAAACTTTGTTGATCAGAAGAATAGTACAAAAATCTCTAATAATCAGTAAAATTGTAGATATTGTATCTAGTTTTAAGATAGATTTTTAACCCATTACAGCGAAACAGAAAATTGAAGAGGAGTAAGAACTAAATCTCTCTCGTTATAAATTATCTTTAAAAATGATTTTCATTAATCTTCAAAACAATCTCTACCAATCATTTTTTAATATAAGCAACACATCATTGGGATTCAACTTGAGGTTGCGTCAATTTGAGAAATTAATAATTAAATTTATTGTCTTACGAAAAATATGTGCCACATCGATAGTTCAAATGGGAGAGTTACTGAATTTGCACCGTCGGTCGGTCGCCTCTATTGGACCGGTAACGTAATCTCTTTTCTATTAAATATTTAGGCCAAAAATAGACAGCTCATGTTGGAGAGATGTAAATGTTGCTTGTGGAATCATTTTTTTAGAGAAAGTCCTATGCGGTTGTAGTTACAGAACAAAATTTAGATATCATCAGTGTTTACATTTAAAAATCTAAAGTTAAATATTTTTACAAAATACTAATAGTCCTTACGCTGCTTTAACTTTTTAATCCCGAGGCGACTTTTTTCTTCTGGTCCCTCTAAAACCAGCGGTTTTTTAAGGAAGCGACATGAATTGGACTCTCTAAATATGGGTGGTCATTTTCACACCGCCACAGACTGCTATAACCTTCCCTTAAGGCGCAGGGAAATAGGCTGTGGTTGGCAAGGATAATTGGACCACCTACCACTCTCATCTCCTAAGCGATTTCAGAATCTCACCTCCCCTCAAAAGAAGCCACCCACCTCAGAGAAACCTAAATGTTTTTTTTAAATTTAAATTTAGAATCCTTTTTTCCTAAAAATGAAAATGTAACGAAAGAAAAAAATGCGTCAAAAAAGTGACCGAACTCCAAGACATTTTCGGAAGTTTTCAGTAAATAATAGTCAGTCGCTTTTTACTTTTAAATATTGGTGATATCTTAAATATCGTTGGCTTTTTCTCTTCTTATATATTTCGCAAAAAATATTCTATATGGTTATAAATAACACCTAAGCATAAGGATGCATTGAATAATGTTCGGAATCTGATTTTTTTTCCGCATACGTGTAAGGGTAATTGGACCCCTACCACGCTTATCTCCTAAGCGATCTCAGAATCTCTCCACCCGCCTCAGACCGGCCTTCGTCGCTCGTTAAGGAGGAATTTTTAGACCGCCTCGCTCGGTGTAGATGGCTAAAGCAAATAATAATATATGTTTTTACATCCTCAAGGAGGAAACTTGGTTAAATGCAATTTACAATGATGTCTTTAAGAACTGGACTCCAAACATGTACCTAAATTAGACTGCTTAAATCAAGGGGATTATTATCTGCAGCTAGAGGAATAGCCTAGAGAGCAATCTCTGATAGCAAAGAAAACTTGTCTAAAAGGTTTTGGAAACCTTCGCGTCGGCAAGGGTGAAGGGTTGTCTCAAAGGTTTCCATCACAAGGGTTGAACCTTTCGGCAAGGTAGCGGAAAGGTTCGCTAGTCAACAAGAAACAAGGTTTTCTGTAAGATTTCCCCAAGCTTTTTTCAGGCTTTCCTCAAACTTGTTTCAGGCCTTTCAAAAGGTTGTTAAGAGCCCTCCTTCGGCGGGCAAAATAGAAACCCCATTTGTTTACCCCCTCTTCAAAGCCGTACTCCTACAGAGGGGGCCAACCCCCTTTTTTATTCTCCTTCTTCTGACGCCATTTAAGTCCAACTTAGAGTTATCTGGAATGTCAATTAATTAGATCAATTAGGAATCTTAATTAATCTGAGCTTAATTTTTAATTTCAATCAATTTCGTTATTCTAATTTTTACTTGAACTTACTTGTACCATTTTGTTGTAGATTGTGACAAAACTCCAAATTCTTCCAAGCCGCTGATCGAACCCGCATTCATGGGGTTGGAAGGCAAACACAATGACCACTATACCGGACGGGGCTACACACGAGGGGACAGATAATTCATAAAAAGCTTTCCTACGTCAATTTTGCGGGAATGGTTTCCGAAACGGTTTGCGCGGAAATGCTTTCGCGGACTCGTCGTTCAAACCTTGTCTGTGAGGTAGTTCATAAAAAGGTTTCCTATGTAAACCTTGCGGCAATGGTTTCCGAAACAGTTTGCGCGGAAATGCTTTCGCGAACAGCCTATGGAAAGTGAAATGGCAACCTTTCCGCAACATTCTTTGCTATCTGGGATTATAACCATTAGCAGTACACATAACTTAGAAGTGGAACAAGCCAAATCCGAAAAAAGACAGATTAAAGGCATCAAATGTTGCTTCGAAACAGAATAAAAACTAAGCCTAGTTGGTTTTCTATCATATGTGAAGAAACAAAAAAGAAGGAGAAACGATACAGTGCATAAGATGCCATACTTGGGTTCACACACCTTGCGCTGGTATGAATTTGAGAATCAACCAGTGGTCCAAACTTGGAAACCAGTTTCTTTACTTGGACCGACGACACAATATTTTACGTTTTTTCTCCTAATTTCAAGTGTATTTATTACATATTAATTAGATTTTTTGAGGATGAATAAACAACCAAAAATTCTGCTATTTCTTACATTAAAATTACTTCTCTATAACTATACACTAAAAAGTGTTCAGGTGGACCAAATTTGTCAACCCTTCCACATAACCAGATACTGGTGAATACAAGGAAAACTCTGAAAATGGAAGGATTAATCCTATTTTCGTTTATATAACTACAAATCGAAATAGAAATGTAAGAACCTTACATTCTGGAGCAATAAATACCACCTCCAGGTTTAAAAAATTTTGAATAATACGAGAAAATTTTAAGTTAGACATTTTAAACAGGATTAATGAAAGAGAACGTTAATATTTTTTAATATGTGAATTGATGATCTAATTTAGACAAAAAATATTCTGAAACGTGTATTCAAGAGTTTTGCTAGTATCCGTAGTTGATTGTACTTTTAGTTTCCGTAGCTAGTATCCGTAGTTTTAGTTTCTTTTTCATATAAAGATTCAGAGATACACTTTTACAGATTTTGGGAAACAATCTTTAATTTCAAACATGACATGAAAATGAAAAGTGCGGATCTTCTTTATTGATAAACATATCTCCTAAAGCTTTGAAACAACAGTAACTTTCTTTCCAAAATTAACTGCAAGGTAATTTTTCATATAGATATGACTTGAGTCATGTAGCAACAAAAGTGTCATCTCCAAAATAGAAAATTTCTGAGAAAAGTGGATTTTCTGTTGCATATAGTCACAATCAATATAAAAAAATGCATTGTATTTGGTGTGTTATGGCAGCTTGTAGCGAGGTACAAAGTCGTTGGGGGAGTTATTTCATATTTTTATTCATAAATGACCAGTTTTGCAGCTGGTTTTGGATGTAACAGGTTATGCAGCTATATGAACTCTAAATAATTAGGCCAAATTTTATAAAAATGGAGGTATAATTATGAACGCAAAATTTTATTTATGTCAGGAGATTTACATTTTTACGATTAAAAATTGAATTGAAAGCAAAAATAAGGTTCTAATGGCCACAAATTCTTCTCCCTGCTCGTACAAAATACCACCTGAGCCTTCAAATTCCCGGAAATTTCTTTATCGCAATTTTCGTCCTTGAGCTTATGGTCGTAATGTAGAAATAACTTTGAGAACTTGTAGAAACTTTTTTGTAGAAAATCAATTTGTATCACTGTTAAAAATTAAAATATATTTAATAATAATTGGGGGATCCAAATAAAAAGGGCATTAAATATATTGGATGAGGTAGCTAGGATTAAATTAAAACATTGAAGCAAGGTAGATGCCCAGAAATAAAATTTAAATTATAATATATATTGAACAATTAATTAATTCTGGGTACAAAATCAAATTACACAATAATAAGCCATTCTAGCAATACTGATATAATCACCTACCTTTGCTGACCTGGAAACCCTAGCTACTTAATTAAAAGTGAATTAGCATATAGTGGTAGTACAATACTAGTTGTAAAAACAAATCAGAGAAATTAAAACAGAATCAAAATCTATGAATTTAAATCTTTTTTATTTTAGAATAGTTTAAATTAAATTACTTTAACACTGCCACAAGTTACACATATACAAGATGATGCACATTTTTAGAAAATGTAATAACCAAATTAAAAATATGTAGCTACACATAATACAACGCACTGCAGGCTCAAAAAATATATACTAATAAGGATATTAGGTAGAAACCACAAATTTAAGAAACATCTTGATTCTGCAGAAATGGCGGTACCTTTACAGAGCACATCACAATCTTTGTTTCGCTTGTAATAAAAAAAAAACTAACCAAAGCACATGTTGTATGAAAAATTCGGAGAATTTGTAATATCAAAAATTACGTTATCATTCTTGAGGTAATACAGTCGCATTATTGGTATACCAACAAGTTTCCTTGCACATTTTCATCAACACACAGTTAACGTAAATTTTTGCAGAGCAGGCTATTGAAGAATTATTGCACCCTGATCATCTTTAGTGCAGGGCTTGAATATTCAGAGCACTCTAGCTACTGATTTTAAAATCTTAGCACCAAAAGCTGTCACAATTTTCATCTGAATAAAGAAAGATGAAAAGAAAAAACTTTTTCCCTTCGATGACACCATTCACTGCATGAAGGTTTTAAATTCGCAGAATCGAGAAGATTTCAAATTTGCAGAATCAAATCTTACATCATCACACAAAAAAATCTTGTTGAAGACAAATCAAAGCTTACATCATCACACGAAAAATCTTGTTGAAGAATACAACACTTGCATCATTTTGCTCCAACGGAAAAATAATAATATATATAAAAATGGTTGACTCTCTGAAGGCCTTAAGGTCCCCAGAAGCCTTAAAAAGGCCCTGGGACCTGCAGCTGCCAATACCCTCACTCGTTCAGAGAAGCACACAAAAGAAAGTTCCAATCGTAACGGAAAACGATTCCAGTAACAGACGCCAAAAGTCTGATAACATCAAAAACCTACGCGAGCCAAGATGGCGAAGAAATAATCCCGTAGCAAAATTTGAATTTAAAAATTAATAAAGTTGAAACCTTAATGGAAACAACAAAAAAAGTTAAAACAAATAATAATTAAATTGAAAACAAAGTAAATAATTAAGTAAAATTTAGAAATTAAATGAAACGGCTAAAATTAACGTTTGAATTTCAAAATTATCCAAAGTTGCCACAAGAAAAGAAAGAAACTTTAGTGGCGAAGAATTAAATTAATTAAAAATACTGACAAAACCGAAAAAATGATGTTGATGCAATATTTGCAATCTAACAATCACTTCACCCATTCGGTCCATATTTTGTCAGTAATTATTAGAAACCACAAAGTTTCAGGAGCATCATGACTGAGGCTGGGTTCACGCCTTTAAGTTATCAAGTCGTAATATTTTCTCCACTTTTGACAACTGACTTTCTCTAACCGATGTCAAATCTAAAAGGGCTCTCCCTGCACCAATATCTCAGGAGACCTTTTTCCTATCTTTTCTATCTACTTTCCCATCTCTTCGAAAATCCCATTTATTAAGTCATACAAATCTCGAACTTACAGCAATGTCCACAGCATCATTTGTAAGCCTGCATTCGGTAAAGTTTCACAAGGCTACCTCTGTGCAACTTGGCGGATGTGGAATTCGTCTGTTTTGAATCTACATCGATGAATGGAGATGGCCAGTTCTCCAGCACATTTTGATTTCCAGGCTCATTTTAAGCTCGAATAGTGCCAGTGCTGAATTGTTATCATATTAGGAATTAAGAGAACAGAACAAACGTACCTGAAACATTTGAAAAGACGGACTTTTCAAAAAATAGAGATGATCACTTTCTCAGCTACACTACAAAAATACATGTTCAATATCAATCTTAAATCTGAAAGAACATCCCAATAGAAAGGCTTAAAATCACCACTTTTTACATCCTTGAAGTCTTCTATACTTCCTGATATAACTCTTATTACTCATGAATATTTCAACAGACATTCAAATACCCTGTTTCAGCGATATCTAATGACAACTGACATAAACCTTTCTCGCCTGGTCCATATCTTTCAAATTTCTTTATGGATGCGACGACGAGACGCCAAAAGTAAGCAGGTTTTTCTTCTTATGTTATAAATATTACAAAATTTCTCAGTACTGATCAAAATTTCGCTGTTTTGAAATGACATGGTATTTTCCATTTCTGTCGTTTCTGTTTAACTTGTGAGAAGTTTCCCAAAATTACTGCGACGGTAAACGTTCTTCATTTTTCCCAGTCATGTCTATATCTTTTATTTTTATGTCATGAAACGAAATATACGTGAAACGAAAAATGTACATTTTTAAAAGATTCCTTGAATATATGATTCGAAGAGATATTATTAAGTTAATCCAAATAAATTATATGGGTTCAAAATGGGTCATTTAAAATAAAGGAGATGGGTTCCATTTGTGTAGTGAAATTTATTAGCTAATTAAAATTAAACTATTTGCGAATTAACTTTGGTTCTAGGAAAGAAATGATTATGTCTTGTTAAGAAAACTTAATTACATAGTTGCCAGTAATAATGCTGTATATTATTTCTATTATCACAATCCAATCTTATTACAAAGATCTAATACAAACTCTACTTTGATGAATAAGGTATATCGGTGCAGGATTTTTACCGACTTCTG
The DNA here is from genome assembly GCA_013235015.1 of Araneus ventricosus. NCBI lineage: Eukaryota > Metazoa > Arthropoda > Arachnida > Araneae > Araneidae > Araneus > Araneus ventricosus. Next base: position 1,248 of record BGPR01003280.1, on the reverse strand, counting down.
ACACACTAAACTCAGCTTAGGTTAAAAAACAATTTTTTCTAATAATTAAGGTAAATTAAAAGTATTTTTTAAATAAACACCTTATAGATATTGTGACATCAGGGATACGCAGCCCTCCCCTCCTCACATTTTGTTTTCTATTTGCAAAGCTATCATATATAAATCACGTAACTTAACCTCTCTTCTACGAAGTTAATTTAATTCGGAGGAAACTTGTTGAAAACTCTGGAGAAATACTTTGCAACCAATTATTTGTTCAATACATTTCAGTAATAGGTAAAATCCAAGATGATTGCAGTGTTATTTCATAGGCTGTATAAAAAAGAATTGAAAATTCGTTCAGATCAAAAACTGATGTTGCTACTTTTATATAAATATATCTGAGTTTTTAAATTCAGTTACCCAACAAAACACCTAATAATTTTTTAGGGAAGGCGAGGTTGAATGTGCGAAAATTTCGCACAAATTTACTGGAAAAGTTTAAATCCTCATGTATTACAGGGAAAATGAAATCCATGTCCCGATGAATTTCAGTTTCAGAATCCTTCAGCTTTATTCCCCTAGATGCATTTTTTTAACTTTAAGATAGAATAGGGTAGAGGGACACTAAGAGAAGAAAATGATAATGGGCAAAATGAGCCCTGGAATAAATAATGAAACAACATCTGCATACTTATTAATTAGATGCATACACAATTCAATCCTTTCATGTGCATCTGTTTTTTTATCTTACTCAACGCTATAGCGAGTGCTTTACCAGAATCCGTCCCATTCGAACAAACCATTCCTCAACGCAGATGTACAGATTTCCAATTAGGCCTGGAAGAAAATAATCGGAAATTGTTCCAGAGGAAGGAAAGTTCCTGGTGACTGAATATAAGAAACATTTTTTTACTCTGGTGACAGAAGAAAGATACGGTAGTGTTCTCCTTTCATTGCTCACGTGACAAAAGGTCTGTGGATGACGTATATTGCCAAGGATTGCCGAAAGTTTCCTTTGTGACTTATTCCTATTTTGCTGTTGTTCACACATTTCCTCTGGACACCTCTAACAGGGGTCGTCAGGACAACTCTACGGAACCAAGTATAGATGTGAGGTCAATCCTGTCTCCTTATGGGAGCACAGTATGCACTTCCTTCTCCGTATACAGTGGCGTTAATGTTAATGTTGTTTACACAGGACGATGGTTTCTTAGGTATTTAAACTTCAAAAGGTCTTCCCTCTATAGCAACAAGCACACGCAGAGA